>JAULBU010105181.1:0-22977 GCA_032358235.1 Odonthalia washingtoniensis
ATCACCTCACCACACACTCTCCCTCTCCTTGCAACCTCGATACCTCGATACCTGCATAGCGCTGTATCTCATCTAATCATCATATTACGATAAGTACTGTCATACTCACTAGTAGTGAGTATGACAGTAATTATCGTAATGAGTAATACTCAGACACTCACCTACACCTAGTCCTCGATATCAGCATACCTCCCATAACCTATAGATTACATACACACTCTGTCTACCTATACTCTACCCCTCCGTATACACTGAATTAATCTAGGTAGTTGTATTCACCCAACTAGTTCTAATTAGCACCGCCCTGCATACAGCTATCTACCAATACCAGAGTCCTTCGACAAGGGCAAATGAAACGAACTATTCTGCGTGCTAGAGGGAGGCCCTGCTGTAATATTCGCATTTCAGAAGTTCCGGATATAACTCCTCTCCTCGATTGCTTTCAAATTGATTACGTACAACCAAAATTTTCGTACGCATACACGAATAGTAATGTTCAAGTAAGGCTCGCTATTTGTTTGAATTTCTTGGACTTGCTAGAGGGAGGCCCTTGCTGTAAAATTGTTATTTTGGGAGTTTCGGATATAACTCCTCTCCTAGATTCCATTCAAATTGATCACGAACAACCACATTTTGTCGTACGCATGCACGAACAGTAATTTGCACGGAATGCTCGCTAGTTGGTTGGATTTCTTGGACGAGTATGAGTTTGAAACTTTGTACCGTCCAAGAAAGGAGAACAAATCGGCTGATGCCCTGTCTCGAGAAACGATATACTCGGAGTGGAAGGAAGACTGTGATGAGGGAGATCTGATTTGCGTATCCGTAGGAAATGGAGGAGAGCGCGTAAGTGAAGACCTTGAAGACCATCTGGCATCAATTGGAATATTCCTGACCGTATCGACCATGTCTCATCTGGAACAAAAAGACCGTTTATAATTCGGCGTTCATCTGAGAACTTCTTCTTGTAGTAGGAGCAGCTCTTAAGTAGGCCACCTTGGAGTTTAGTGTTGGTGGCGGCGGGACATGAACTTGTACATCTCCTTCGTTTCTTCAACGAAAACTTGAGGCATTGGGAAATGGATACTACGAAGAATTTTGTTCATAATCGTGTCTGTTGGCCGGGAGTCATTTCCGACGTGGTATCATTTCTGAAGTCATCTGAAGATTTCCATAGAATGTGCCCGCTTCTGAAGTACCAGACTAGGTTGAATCGGCCGCGCACGAATATATTCACGGTATTCTCAATTGCCTTTGCCGGTCCGTTCCAAGTTTTGTTGGATAAGAAAATATACCTCCTCATATTCGTAGAGCGTCTAACTGGCTGATCCATTGTGGTTTCTACCATGGACGCGACATCAAGCACAGTCCTAAAGTTTATGAAAGAAGAGATCATGGGACCCTCCTGAGACAATTATCAGTGATAAAGCGTCGTTCTTTACCCCCAAGGTACTGACGGACTTCATGGTGAATAATAACATAGGCTAGAAGACAGTACTATCGTATGCCTCATTGTCGGATGGTCTAGCGGAGAGAATGGTTGGGACGATTAAAAATCGTTTGGGGCGATTGATCATTACTCATCCTTTGTAATGGCTCATAGAAACACCTAAGTCCTTGTAAGTATATCTGTGTCGGCTATTGGTGGGCAATTTTGCACCCTTCGAGTTCATGTATGGATCTCAACAGCGATTCTTCCCAACTGATACGGCAGTCTCACCAGGTTCCAAGACACAGGAAGACGGCTGGGTTGAGATATTTTCCGAGATTACAATGTGGGTGCGACGAGTAGATTTGTGAGGAAAGTTGATGTCCAAAACCAACACAAAGGCACGGGAGGGATTTAACGTTGGGGATATAGTATTGGCGGTACACGGGCAATCGTAAAATAAGGTGTCTTAGTGGCCGACTTTTAAGAGTATCTACTACGGACCCTGTACAGTAGTGCGATCTAATCAGCCCCGTTACGCACTCTTATTTAGCACCAGAAAGAATTCTCGAGTGAATATCCATGCCCGTCGTCTGGAAAAATACCTAGTTCGACCTCTACATCTCTCTTAGAAGGCCAGACTCTGTTATTCCCTCTTCCCCCTTCTCTTCCCCCTTCTATTTTCAGGATTGTTCTTCCTCTCATTTTTACCTTAGTGTCGCTTAAACTGTTCGGTAGTTGTACCTATCTCTATTACTGGTCTCACCTCGATACCAGGAAATACGTGATGGTTTCCGCTGTGCACTTCATTACCACGCGCTCAACACAATTTAGTACGATATGGTCATTCATATACATGCATATAACGATATCAATTATGGCCCGATCGGAGAGAAAATGCCCTGGGAAACTGATCAAGAACATTCAATGTGATTGCCAAAGAATCCAATTAACTAGATCCCAGCTGAACTCAGCTTTTGAGCTGCGATATAATTAGCATAATCACTTGATCCAGCTGGCGACCTCCGCTAATGACGCAGTCGGGATAAGCTCCATTTCAAATACAAGTCTAGCAGCGCTTGAAAAGCAAGAAAGTGGATAGAGTTCACTACTACAGCCCTAAGGCAATCTCGATACCTGGAGATACACAATTATGGTTTCGTACTAATTTTTGCGTCACCCACGTTCGTCGAGACTCGCCTAGCACCTGGAGCATAGATATTTTTCACTTGGTAGCGATTAGCTAGACACCAACTATCTATTCGTTCAAGTTTATTGGCGTAGGGTCTTGGGTCCCTGAAAATGGTAGGGGAGTGCTCGTCATTGCGGCTGGTCGATGGGCTGGTTCCAATTCAGAAGAAGAATAGTCCGATATTTGGACCAAGAGACTACACCTGCAGGATGTGCATTGAAATTTCTCGGAACATCTTGTCACCCCCAACACCTTGGGAGATGCGAAATACCCTAGATTGGAGAAAGCGCTCCGGTTCCTGGACGAAAGCACCGAAATTTTAACCTTCCCATCCTGATACAATAGGACACGCATGTTCGTCGACGCTGCCAACATTTAGTCGATAAAACTTCAGTTGTGGCAGGAAGATGGCGTAAAAAAGTAAATCGATTGGCTGTCGGCCGCTCTTGGAAGTTTGCCGGGGGGTAAAGGTAAAAGAAGTAAGAAAGAAAAATATCGCAGGGAGATTTGTGGGATTTTTCACCTTGGTATATCTTGTAGTGAAGTGTCGGGGCTATTGAGAGCTTGAGATCTTTACCTAGAGCATGAGAACTTGACCAGAGAATCTTGACCTAGAGAGCGTATTCTTGTGGTTGATGGAGTTGATGGAATTGATGTAGTTGATTTAGTCGACTGTGGTTGAAATTTTGTGTTGACGAGCCCGCGATTCGTTGCGGGTATGGGATAGTGTAAAGGTGTAAGGAGAAATTAGTCTTATTTAATTTATTAAATGCCGTCGTTTGATTGGACAACTGTGAGATCATGAATTTAAGGTCTCCACCTCACAGGTGTACACTTGTGAGGTACCAGAGGCCTATCGATAGCTTACTACTTAACGGTATAGTGGGGGACGGTGGGAAGAAAAGGAAGGACGCAGCTTTTGCATTGAAGAAGAAAGAAATAAAAAAGAAACTATGTTGTTTCGTTTTTGTTTTCAGTTTTTGGCCTGCACTGTCGTTTTCAACCCAAGCGTTGCGAACTGACGCCAACAGCATTAATGATTATTTCAGAAAATGAAAAACCTGAAATGTATTCAAATTTTTCCATTCACCAAACTTATTTTCAATACAATAGATGGCTGGCGCATTGCGTGTCAAAACAAATGGCAAAACCGCGAATTTATTCGATGGTCCAGTAGGGGTGCGTCTGTTCAAATGGTGGTTATTGCTAATTTTTTTGTAAGAATTTTGTACTGTACTTATGTCTGATCCATCAAAAATTGGTAATAAGCTGCAATTTTTTCTATTGGATTGAATCATGAATGTGCATTGTTCGGAACCATTGATTTGATGATAAAGCCCACAGGCTATGGTGTATTCAAATATAAAAGTTTAGTAAACTGGAAAACTTAAATATATCAAAACACTCATGCAATACCAAAATTTCTGTATATATAGCGTATGGGCTTCATCGCATATACTATATACACGAAATTGTTCGTATCAATAAATTATTCCATTCTTATTCATGTAAATTATTTTAAATATCATAACAATTATGATGAAGTATTGATCGTGCAGAAATTGTCAATCATCTGCAATATTCTTAATTACATTATATGTTTTTGATCTGAATCGTTTCCGCTGGAATATAGTAGTATGATTCTTGATTTGTTGATGGATGGATGACCAAACGTGGTGTGTATGTGCATCGTTTCTTTAAATTTAAAAAAGACTAAACACTTTTCTGATGGGATACATCTATGGATTGAAAAATAATTCTCGCAGTCCAAAGTCTGCAGTTTTTCCATCCTTTTTATTTTCTTTCTCCGGGTTCTGATGCCGAGCCCGTTCTCGACCATGTCCTTCACTCCACATAATTATGGGATTATATTTTACGTAACCAGTAGAAAGTTTAAATCTATGGTGATCCGCATGTCCCGTAACGAATTTTTTGTACGTGCCTCCCCGACCTCATTCACCTATCTCCCGCAATCTCAGCCACATCACCGCTGAGAGTGGTTTCACAACGTGCGGGAGGTTGATGATAACTAAGTATGATCGGTATTGTATATTTTACATTGTTGAGCGACGTTTCTCACACTGTGTGGGACACACGCGGCGTGTCAGATTTTAAAAGTTTTAATCGTACAATTGTATGATTTTCCTATGTCGTGTGGGCCGTGTGGGCCATTATTGAAATGCCTCCCTGTCCATTGCAGTTATATTTCGGTTTTGGGGTCATTATTGGGACATCTTTTTAACCATAAAATTTTGTAGTGCAACACAGCATTCAAACTTTTGTTGGATTTCCCCTTCTTTGTTAAAATTTTATCTTGTCTCTGGCTACCAGTCTGAGATTCTTGATTTTAGTGGACGTGCACACAACAGTAAATATGTTCCTGTTGGTTATATTTCCAATTTTATAGTCTGTCTTTCCGGAAATGAACATCCCACTTCAAATGTCGCAGTGTGAGTGCAAAAAATTCACTCTACTGCGATATTTTGATGTAAATGAATTTTCGCTGCCACTGTAGTGCAGTATGACACTTCGAATTTTGTAGATTTTACTGGTAACATTCACTTTACGAAAAATTTCGAAAAATTAAGAAAACTTGTGCAGTTCTTGCATTCATCTAATGCAGTATCTATTAAAGTACACAATTTCTACATTTTATTTCAGTAATTAATTACACTACAATGTTGACTGTATCCTGTTCTTTTAAATATGGGTAAATTTTGAGCATTTTCAATTTAAGTGCGAGTCATTCAAAGTATGGGGTATATTTACACCCGTTCATTTCACTTAAACCAAGAGAAATGTTCGCTTAAATAAAGTGGAGGTAATAAGCTCCATCAGATGGTAGTACTACCGACTTCTAATTAGAGATGGAATTGATTTACAGGAAAATCCGATTGTTATTTCTAAATTGTCCGTTTTTTCAGAAACTATGGTTTTGCCGTAGTCTCATTATAACGATGTGACGGTAAGAAACGATTGGTACCCTAAGTACTACTAATAAAACATTTGCAAAGACTACTAGTAGTAGTCTCTGAAAAACTGTTATTCCTGCAACCAGTTCACTCATTTAACTGATCGTCTGAACATCTGATAATAGAACTATGTCAAATTATTAACCTTGAACGTTACTATACATATTCATCCATTTATGTCAGTATGATATAGGTTTTGCACAACATGAGCGTTTAAGCATCGTTTTGTTTATATGAGCGTCATTACATCTGAATTGAAGATATAACTGAGGAAAATGTACATTGTCGCTATTTCGAATCTGAATCTGGAGATTGATCTCGGGACGGACGGGGCCAAGAGTAATAGATTCCATGAGGTACTAAAATTTCACCCCCTACAGGATTGGGCATAGTTGTTTCTATTTCCAAGACGTTATAAGCTTGGTTTGACGTTGCACGCTCATTTTCGATAAATTGGACATGAACAGCTTTTCTATTAATGACACTTTTGTCGCCACTTGTTAATCCATCTCCATCCCGGTAACGCGGATGGTTTATGTTCTTCATTCTACACCATGGAGCGGGATAAAGCCATTCTGTATGTTTCTTGCCATTTTTTTCGAAGAACTTGTGTTTTAATTTCAAAGCCCATTTCCTAAACACTTCTCTGGAACCCATAACTACTTCGCCACACATCTTCGTTGTACTGCTGATGTCGTACATTTATTTGCAAACTTTTTTACCATAGCAAAATCCAATAATTTTACCGGCGGCTACCGGTCGGTTTATGAACAGACCAAGTCCAGCAACAGGATGCTTGATTTTTGGTGGCATCACGGAAGAACACCTAATCTCAATCAGCTATTTCGACATTTTGAATGTCCACATCGTTTGTCCTTGCTCTCCATGTATGTGACCAGTTGAACATTGAAATGTTGGTAAGTTGCAAAACAGTTTTGTCCTTGTAGACTCCGACAAAACTTGATGTACCACAGGTACAAATTTCTGGATGCTGTGTAAACCAAGAGTAACGTTCCATGCGTCCAATTTCTTTCTGACGTTGATTTAATCAACTTACTTGATCAGGTTCTTCCCCGCATCTATAGCTTTTGGTGTACCAGTTATATTAGAATGAGGGTTTGAACATTGCCTTGCATATGTTTCGACAAAGTTGTGGAAGCAATGTATCAAGAAAAACTGGATCAATGTC
This sequence comes from Odonthalia washingtoniensis, assembly GCA_032358235.1. Lineage (NCBI taxonomy): Eukaryota > Rhodophyta > Florideophyceae > Ceramiales > Rhodomelaceae > Odonthalia > Odonthalia washingtoniensis. Next base: position 6,783 of record JAULBU010105181.1, read on the forward strand.
CGTACCAATAAAGTTCCTGTGTGTATTGAAAATCATACATGTCCTTGCTGTTGAAAAACCAGCGCATGGATCGTCCACAACATCTCCTGGCGGAAAAATCCTCCCTATGATGTCCATTAACCAATCCGTTGGCTTCTGTTCTGGACGAAACATTTTGCGTTGTCCAAAAGCAGATTCTATATCCCACTTTGGATGGGCTAACCACTCAGAATTAGAAAAGTGTAGTATGTTTGGGGAAACATTAGAAGTACCAGGATATATATAATTCACACGAGGAACCCGCCTGTAATTATCTCATTACTTACCACGGTTACTTGGCAATCCATTTTTCTATAAATACACTGCAATTTAATTAACAAAAAGATGAGTGGGGCTTTGATGTTATGGGTTTTCGTTATATACCCCCACGACCTTGGTGTGGTTTAGTGCGTTACTTTCCACTGTAAACGCATTCTGAAGCATCTTAACATCTTCTTCATCTCCAAGATCTTCGGTCGGTCTCATTATTTTCTGCTCACTCAGAACATCAACCCAGTCTCCAAATTGCATGTACGAACAGAATATATGACCATGTATTCCAAACAGGAGCCATTTATAAGCCTTTTTAAACAGAAGATACATATCATCCTATTTCTACTTGTCATGACTTGCGTCCTGGCAATTTTGATCACTTATAGTATTGTAGGGTGGATCGGTGAGGATTAAGTCAACTTTTTTGTCCAATATTTCATCAATAAAATGTTCCGCTGTCCTACTGAAATTTTTAGGAATGACGTGGAGGTGAAGTCCTTCATCATTTCTTGTTCAAAACTTCCATGGCATCTTCAGCTACTGGTCCGAAAGATGTTGATGTTACTACCACTGTTGTTTCGAGGACATCATCTCTTAGCCATCATACCCATATAGTCGTCGTTGTGATCTGGAACGCTTGTCTGTCAAGGATCCATACAAAAACTCTGATGCGGTATCCCGTCTGATCCAGTCCGTTTCTTTTCCATTGCACGACCAATCTTTGTAGAACTTTCTGATCGTTCAAGGGTAAAGGATTCTGAAGATGAAGCTTCTGTTGGGTTTGGTGGCTTGCTTGTTGAGGCTACCTGTGTGATTAGTGTTTTCTGCAACTTATCCGACGAGTGCCAAACATTTCGAAAATTATCATCTAATCCAGATCTCCATTTTATGAAAAGGTGAACAGTACATGTACTGCAGTGAGGTGCAGAACGATGTCCAGTTCTGCGATATCCGATCTTAAAAGTTCCACAAAGAAAACACCAACGGGGAGGATTTTCTACGATAGGTGGGTGTTGAGACTCGTCTAGACAAAGGTACTTACCATTTCTGTTGTTAAAAACATGTAACCATTGTCTCTTGTTTCTAGTTGCAAGTGAAAGAAGTCGTGTAATTTCTCTTTAATCACCGACGAAATAATGCCCGGGATTGAAAACATTCTGATGTTGGCGATGTTCCTTGAAATTTTAGTATCCTCCAACAAATGACCTAATTAGCTACAAGAGTCTTGAAAGTGTGTACAACAAATTTTTGCTCCCAGATCATTGCAGAGGAAGATGATCGTATAATTGATCTTGTTTCACCATCTACTCCATACTTGGTTTTATAATAGAACACTTTCAGTGCGTGTCGGAAGTGAAAAACCGCTTTCAGAGGTCTGTTTTCTTTTACATGTGCATTTAATACAACCCAAATGTCTCGATCTGTCATGAAGCGTGTCCACATACTTTTATATCTAAGAAGGACGAAACCATACTGGACATTGATCTGATCTCACACTGCCCGTGATTATTATTTCGTGTGCTTGTTGTGCCATCTGTAGATCAGTATGCTCCATATGAAAAATTGCTGTGGATAATATTCCAGTTTCCCAGCTACAAACGTAAAAAGAAATGTTGACACCAATCACAAGAATCTAGTGATGAATCTGGAATAGGTGATACTTTGGATCAACGTTCTGAATTACTGATGAACTCAATAATCTCAACATACGGTTCTTCACGTTGGGTTCCCATCAACTCTTTCACATTTCCACTTGAAACCTGTTTTTTAATTTCTACAGATACAATTTTATAAAATACGTCATCCCCATACACTGGTTTCGATGAGTACCATGGGAATACTTCTTCTATTATACTCAAATAAATTTAAACTACAACATCTAGCGAACAAGAAAGTTCAGAATAGAATTTACTCTCGATAAATCCAACATCGTAGACTGTCTTATCAAATTAAATGCGCTTCAACGCCCCAAACACAGCAGCTTTATTCCCACTTCCCCTCATCATAAACTCCGTTCCACGTGTGTTAGATATCCACCCTTCTTCATCTCAACAATCCATTGTTTTCTCGTCATTATGTACAATAAATGGTCGTATACATTTACTCTTACTCTCAAATCAGAACTTTGCATAAATGTTTCTGCTGTAGTCGTCGCAGTTATTCTGAACCTTCTAATGACAAACAATCTGCACATCTCTGTCCAAATGTCAGTGATGTACAGGTTGTACTTTCTAAGTAGGATAGAACTAGTAGTTCTGTCCATGTATCCTTCTTGATAATGTCATCATCAGCAGTAAAAAAAATGTTATCTTTTACATTACTCTCATTTGGTGTTGCAACCCATGTGCTCAAGGGAGAAGAGAATTGTGTTGGTAATTCATAAAAATATTAGAATGTTACATAGTTTTTCTTTACCAGGCTTTCTCACAACACAAGCACGATAACTGTATTCCTATCATCTCGTATCCATATTTGCTTTGTAGACACTGATCCCAACCTTCGTGCCCAGTGATCTGGAACAATATAATATCTCACATTATCCCCTACTTCTACCTCAATACTATCATTGTCATTTCTATCGCTATTGACCCCGTCATCTTCCAAATCAGAACATGCACCATCCTCACCATTCCGAAAATGTTCCCTTTCTGTGTGTAGTTGTGATGCTGCAACAAACGGATGAACATGCATGAGATGTTATGGCATTATTAAAATTTAGAATACATCTATCTCATCCAGCATCTCTAATATTTGTGAACGCCTGTAGCCGTCGTCATCTGTAATAGTTGCAGTTCGATCAGACAACTAACGTGCCGATTTCATCACACTGGACAGTAGATTCTTCATTTAATCTACCTGAGCCTCCCCTCTTCTTGCATTCGAAAGTCTAGAACTAGTCCGGAAAGAAAATCTGCTATCACGTCGCATGTATGACCCTCAAGGTCAGATTTTTTTAAACTGATACTTTTCCTGGAACACTACCTGCTCTAGAACCCAGAAGGTCATCATCCAAATTCAAAATTTGATATATAGGTATGTAGAACATACGGTTACATCCCTTAAATGAAGTTATTTCAAAGTATGAAAAGAAGCTAGTTGCATCTCTCCGTGCCGTCCATGTCATATGTCCATTATCCAACCAAATGATGGATGAAACGCACATAATGTTTTAGTAATAACTTACATTCAGTTACAGAAGGCATGTTTAATCCATCTTCATTTAGGTTTATAATTGCACACGGTATACTTATGTTCGTCAAATGAGACCATGGTAAAACCGAAAAGCACCTGTATAAACCACCTTCATTTGTTTCAATAGCAGCTATTCTTGTCAGTTTCCATTTTTAGTTCGTCCACTCAGTTTGTTGTAGCATAGTACATCGCATCAGCATAGCAACAATACCGTCAAGTTCTCCGCTCATACCTGTTGCATCCATGTACATATTATCTCGACTTATTAGAGCTTCAACATATTTTTGCACTCGATGACCTATTATTTCCTTCATAAATTCGTTTTCTTCTACCAATGTTCCTGTTTCTACAGTTTGCACCCGCCACCATGAAAATACCTCTTGCAATCTTCGCAATGATCTTCTCCTACTCGTAATTCAACTCCTCTACGCGATAATGTACCACGTCCCATACCCCTCCGCCTTGTAGTCAGCCTTAGACGCTCAACTGTGCCACTATCAGGCCTTACTAGTCCACCACTTGCAGATTCTGACATCACATTGTCCGATTCATTTAAATGTTGTTGTTGTTGAAGCCCTACATTTAAAGTGAATTGAAAAAGATGTGGAAATTGTTGTGTTTAAAAAAAAGCATAACATCCGTTAACAATATGTGAATAATGACAGTTCGCTTTGTGCCACAATTTGGCGCGATTTCGTACAATTTTCGTAAGCAAACATAACTCTACAAAATACAGTTGTGATTCCCCTCTTCAAAATGGGTCCATCATGAATACTGATGCAAATTTGGGCAAAAGGCCGCGAAAAATCTACCATTTTCATTACTACAGTTCAGTTTTTTGAAATTTCACCACTTTCCAGTTTTCTGCAAAAAGGGCTTGAAATTTCAAAAAACTGAACTTTCAGAGATCTAGGGGTATAAAATATAGGGTATAATATTATTCAAAATGTGGTGTGTCGAGAACGGTGAAGAGAGAGAGAAAAAACTCTCATGACTCTCTTTTCTCATTTTGATGCTTTTAATACTGTTGAAGGATTGGAAGAAGAAGAAACGTGTAACATGTTCGTCAAGTCTATTCATATTGGCTTGGACTAACATGAGGAAGTCTCACAATGATAGTTAGGCATTATGGTCTCAAAATAGGGACATGTGTGGAAAATATTGTACATTGATGGTAATTTGAATATGACCATAGTAGTGGTAATTATCAAAATACATCAACTATCAGTTTATTCGATTAATGTATTATGGAAAACTCAAATATATTTCTTGTCAGTCATGTCCGCTCAATTAGATGTAACTCAGTCGTATGAGACACTGCTTCGTACAATGTATAAAATTTCATCACAAGTGGAATTGACAGCATCAGCAGACACTCTGATTATACATCCAGTTCATCAGTAGATCAAAAAATTCGTCTAATAGATTATACATATTAACGCGCTCAAAAATCGGTAGCTATTATAACAGACAGTTCACTAATTAGCTATGTTGATCGGTCGTGTATCAACTTTGCTCTGAAAATGGGATACACATACAAAGATTATTTTCCTCCCTTTTCTCTTTCCAATAAGCGGGTACGCCTTTAATACATTTATGTTTCAAATACTATTTTGTAATCCCGAGTTGGATTTTACCGACAATCGAGATTAGTGCAGAATCTAGCTTGTACGTTTTGAATCAAACGAGAATGTCGGACTTTTCAGTCCTCATCATCAATTTTAGTTTACGTCGAATTCTTGTTTAAACCATCGATACAATAGAAACGGTGTAATACCTGAATGTGACATAGTTCGTTCATAGTCTTTAACCGCGTCCTTTTTCTCCCCGATAACCCTGCACAAAATAATACGTTAGCACCCAATAACCAATCAATTCTGAAAATAAAAAACTTGATTCTAAATTACCCCCTTCCACAGAGCAGCGCGTAGCCGCTGTATTCATACCAGAAGTCTCCGACGAGTCGCAATTTGAGCGATACGTTGCCGGAAAGCGACCAGGAAAGCTCAAACAGGACATGTACACCTCTAGTTACACTCACTTGCTTCCGAGATAATAGAAGTAGAATTTGAAGCAACCACACCAGAATATCTGACGCGGAATTCATCTTTCAACCTCCCAGAATCCACCAACACACCGAACCCATCCTTTGCATCAATTACTGCACTAATAAAGGATGTACTCTCACCAACAAAACGGGAGAAGACTTTTTTCGTGAACCCCTTCAATAAATCGACATAAAAAATTTCATCTCTCAGCCATTCCATGAAGATACGTCACTATACAAGCGATGTCAAATCGTATTACAGAATAAGGGGGTGGAATGTCATTTTAAGAAAGCCCAACAAAACACCCCAATAGTTATCAAGCTGATCCTAACTTTGTGAAAAGAGAACGAAAAGGTAATCATCAGAAGGTATTATGAAGTCAAAAAAGAAATACGCAATCAACGTCTAGCCGCAGTGGAACAAGATGGTAAGAAAAAGAAAAATTCCACCAAGGCACACTATCCAAAAGAAGACAATTCACACTCTAACCCGCCGATAAATCCAAATCCAGTAAAAAGCAGCCAGAACCCTTCTTTCTAAATCATAACTCCCATCCTTTTCAACATCAAACGTCGATACCTACGTACTTTTCAAATGCTAACCCTACAGGCCATAAAAATTCTAACCATTCAGGTCCATCATCGCTTCCATTTTCCTCTCCACAATTATCTGTATCTTCTTCTTTAACTTTTTCTATTTCCCCTTCCGTTTTTCCTGCTCGTTCATCATTTCCCACTCCATTACCTTTTCCTCCGGCAACATTCATTTCCACACTCTCCACACTCTCAACACTCTCAACAATTTAACCCTGTGATATATCAATCAGTCACACAACAAATCAACCCACGCATTGCGGAAAATCATCACCAACACGGGCAACTTGCACAAAACGAGCTTATTTCATCATTGAAAAAGCAACAAAATTTACACGCGCCAACAAATGCGGCACTAATCGATATAATTGAGATGCTACGCAAGAAAGTAAGGTACCTGCAAGTTCAAGTTTTCAGTGAAAAGAGATCTGCAAAACGATTAAATGCAAGGGAGAAGAATCCGAAGTCGCCAGATAAGCCTCTGAAGATACAGGATGTTTGACGAGAATCAGACATTCCTGTATCAGACCATGATGATCATGACAATTATGAATATCAACCATCAGCTTATTATAACTCAATATCTCAGTCCCCCATCGTAGGAAAACTATGGGATGATGGTTACAACCAAGAAGAATTTCAACAAGATCCAATATTAGAAACAGCAAAGTCACCACATCCATCGTGTCAATTTATTCAACCCGATCGACGTCATAGTTTTAATATTGACAATAGGGAACAGAATGTGAGTAATGACGATGACTGGAGTTTTAAAATCTATCCGAAAGACAGTGATCGACCATCAACCCCGAATCACTCAGATTTTGCAGGCGATAACAAAGCGGCACTCAACAGAGACAATCATAATGATAGTAATAACGGTGGTCTTCATTCATCCACGTCCGAACATCATCACTTCAATCGATCCAGTTCCACTTTTGACTCTACGTTCAATATTTGAAAGACGGTTCTGTAAATATACAATAAGAACAGCGAAAATCGTTTTGGGGAAGGAATTGAGGAAAGTTGAGTAGACCACAAGAGTGGTTTTCTTGCGCTTTGCCAACATCCTGTGATCAATTACCAGGAATATAGTGAGTTGATAAAATATAAGTTGGTGGGAAACGCACTGTAATATTACAGATCCATATCCCGAGATGGAAAGCATGGAGTGAAATGTGTGATGAGTTTGATAGCGTTTTCATAGCATCAGATAGTAGAGACGAAGTATCTTAAATTCACTCAAAGATCAGGTTTGAGGAATTTAAGACGGATGGCAAGACGGATGGACAGCTATGCAAAGCTTAATTAGGATAGTTCAGGATCTTATTCCTGTTGCTGCACTCAGGGATAATGAATAGATGATGAAGTGCAAGTACTTCATAAAAGCTGTCCGTACCTATAGCTGGTCATGATCTGCTCAAGTCAACCTAGAGGCACCATATGATTTCATGATGCTTGGTAGGAAGATGCACTGATGCGATTTGACGTATGGACACAGAATGTGGCTCAAACATGCAGTCAGAGTCAGATTTTTACTCGTGATTTTTATGTAAAACCACATCCAAGTTTTGATCTAGATGAAGTAAAATTCCTAAAGTTACGAAAACCACTGTACGGGCTCTCGGATGCGGGGGACTACTACTTTATTTCTAATTTTACTGGATCAGGAAAAAATGATTTGGGAATTTAATCAACAATTGGAGACCCCTCATTGTTTTTTAAGATGGATAAAATGGTTCCATAGAATGAATTATGGGTTTATATGTAGAAGACTTCATGGGGTCTGGGAAAAGAGTATTAGAGAGGTTTAGTAGACGGACAAGCAGAGATTTGACTTGAAACCAAGAGAAATGAATCAATTTACCTTCTGTTTAATGGAAGTAGAAAGGACGGATACCAGATTCAATATGCACCAGACTCAACATATCAACTGAATCAACGGTCTCTCCTCTACTGCGACATTTGAGTTTTCTGATCAACTCGCCATCAAATTTTATGGCTATCAAAATGCCATCCTGATGTTGTGATAGGTGTTAATATTCCGTCACACGTCACGGAAGCCAAATTCGACAAATCACATGTGGAGGACATCAACCGCGTCCCTCTAAATAGTCAATCATAATCATCGATTGGACTGCTTTTTACCACAATTGGAACTCGAATCTGTTCGAATGGTAGTTTTTACGGGAAGCTCACTCATTTGAGAACACAGAACATCTGTCATCACAAATTGGTTTTCTAATCTTTCTACAGGACGATTCTGGACTCGCAAATTGTATCGACTTCAGCAGTCGGAAGCCAAGGCTGGTAGTTCGATAAGTTCTTGGAAGCGAAATATTCACCTTAACAGATGCTGTAGACGTTTCCATCATCATCCGATTCGACTTGGAACTGGTTTTCAACAAAAAGTTGGACCTCAGCATCTTCACCGACTCCTCATCTCTCTTTGACGTCATCACCAAATAATCTACGACTACTTGGAAGCGCTTGATGATAGATATAAGCGCTGATCGTAAAGCGTATTAGCGGGATGACATTACAGAGATTGGATGGATACACCGCGAATCCAATTTGGCAGAATCCTTCACCAAGTTTGACCACGAGGAGTGATTGATAAATTTTATGAAGACGGGAGTTTTGCGTTACGAAGTAGGGAAGATGGTGGTCAGGAAGAATATTCATAAATAACATGGTGATCACCAAATCCTTTTCGAAATTAAATAGACCGAGTGTGGAAAATACTGTACAGTGATGGTAATTTGAGTATGACTATAGCAGTGGTGATTATCAAAATAAATTAACTATCTGTTTATTCGACTACTGTACAATGGAACTCTGAATTATATTTATTTTCAGTCATATCCGCTCGATTAGATGGAATTCAATCGTACGCGAAACTGTCTCGTATAGTGTAAAGAATTACATTACACGTGGAATTGACAACATAAGCCGACACTCTGATTATACATCCACTTCAATCCAGTATATCAACAAATTCGTCTAATCGATTATAAATAGAGTTGTAACTGTTATAACCCACAATTTACTAATGAGATATGTTGATCGGTCGTGTTCCAACCTTACTCTGCAAAGTTGGTACAAGTACAAAGATTTTTTGCCTCCCTTTTCTCTTTCCAATAGAAGGGTACACTCCATTACTATATTGATGTTTCAAATACTATTTTGTAATACCGAGTTGGCTTTTCCATACATAACGTAACAGAAAAGACAAAATGAAAGGATAATAATGGGGATTTGTCCATAAATATTGTAAAAAGTAAGACCTAAATAACATAACAACTTGTAATTAGACTCGGTAATGATCATTGATGATATAGATGATAAAAGATTGATTAGTTATGATAGAGGTGGTGCTTGATTGTTCTGAGATTAAAAAGGCATGTGAGAGTCAATGGGTAGAAGCAGAAATAATTTGCGACGGTATGTAGAAAGTCCCACACACTACTTCATGCTTATAGTTATTATGAATTAATGCTGACAGCGTCTTGCCTTGAAGATTGAATGTAAATTAGTATAAATTTGTGCCTAATAGGCAAAAGTGTGTTTGTTCATGTGTCAGATGTATTGTCTATATTTGGGACTCTTTTGATGAGTATGACTGCTTGTTAAATGTGATTCTGGAGATGATCATTTTTAATTCCGATGTCATTTATCCCCCTATTCTTACCTGTATTTGTAGCAATGTAGATCCCTCCATTATTGCCAATCAAAAATGGCGACGGTAAGAAAGAACTTTGATTAAAATATTTTAGAATTTTTCGGATCCATATGGTGTAATGAAATACCTGTGAGGCTGCCGCATATTCCGCCTCATATGTTATGATCGCAACTATTTGCTTTTTAGGGGATGACCATTGTATAGGCGTTCCATGAGATGTGTGTAATGATTCAGACCTTGAGCCGCGATCACTAGAATCTGCATAATCGGAGTCGGAATAAGATATCTGTGGGTAAGTATTAGAATTTTCGAAGGTTATAATAAGCTTATTTGTAACATGTAGGTATCGTAAAAGGTGATGCAGTAGTGAGAGGTGGCCGGAGGTGGTTTTTGTGATAAATCTGACTAATGGGCCTGTTGAAAATTCTATATCATAGCGTGTACCATCCGATATACAGCGAATGTAGCTCAAGCATGACATTTAAAGTTGCTAAAATTTCTCATTTAGTGGAGAAGTTGCGCAATAATCGTTATAGTCAGGCTTGTGGGGTATGAGAGTCGATCGGCTCTTCGAATCTTGGAGATTTAGCATATTTATTACTTTCTCAATTAGATTTAGTTAGGAGAGATGAATGTCAACGATTTTGTCCGTATCCTATTAAATTTGTAGGTTTTACTATGTCTTTCACATAATACTTGTTTAAGATGTCCGAGACATAATGTGATGTCATTTATATTAGGGGCTGTGACTAAGAAGTCATCAATTGTTATCGAGATTAGGATGATACATTTAGAAGTGTTTTTGAATTAAATTCACGAATCAGCGTGCGATTGCTTGAAGTTTGCAGAAATTTAATGATGATGTAGACCAGTGAGATATATATGACCCGCTGACTTCGAAACGTATAGATTCATTCAAAATATGTCGTACGTGCAATGATTATAGGCAAAAGAACGGTAGGAAGGGGGATTTTCTTTACATAAAAAGTATGATATGAATCATATTTCTCATTTTTGAAAGCAGAAGATATATCAAAATGTCGTATCGGATTGTCATGGTGTCTGGCAAGTGCAAATAATAATCGTGAGGAAGTTTTATCGGTTGATTATGCACTGATTTGGTCGGGATTGTAGTGAACGGAAGGTTTAATTAAATCCCCATGAACAGCGCATCTCGATTTTTGTGTTATGATAGATCCATTTTGGTTCCGCTTATAGCGGTATGTAATTGCTAGGGAAATTGGTTTGGACTTACGTATATCATGTGTGGGTATTTTTCCGTGTAGTAGCCATGGTATAACGTGTATAACTCGATTGTTATTCAGTTGATTGATTGCTTTATTGTGAGCTATTTCCCATTTGGATGCATCAGGATATTCTCTTAGTTGACTAAGTTTTTTTGGTGATTCTGCGTCTGGTTTTATTTGATTCGAAGTTTTGGGATATTGGTATGTTTTGAATGCTTTTCAAAAGACACGTACTAGGTGAAATGCATGGTGAGATGGAATGAAATGCGCTGATCTGCATGTCGATAGTTGAGATGTGTCCGTCAATGATCTTGAAAAGTGTTCTGCTTTTTTTGAGGATAAAGCGAACCGAGCGGTACGGAGTGACGGTTCTGCGATAAGTTGGAATTTACGAAGGTTACTCTAGTACCGAGCGGGAAGAATAGTGTGGGTAATGTTTATTCCGGTTGCCATAATGCAATTCAAATTTTTTAATTTTTTAATTTGGTATTCTATAGTACTTGTATGTAGCATCCAGAATTGCAAAGTGCCAAAAATTTACACGTTGATTCCTGTGGACCAAAGATGCTCGTGTGATTATAATTAAGGTGTGCCTTTTATTCATTCTGCAGGAGAATTTGTAAATTATGGGTCTCTCTTGAATCTGCGCGAACAATGGACCAATTTTGAACTAGACAAATAAAATTCTTCAAATTAGGATTGTAAAGTATACCAAAATTTTCCATCACGCCATTTTCCTCCGAATCTTGATGTACTATAAAAACTGTCAATACAATACATCTTGAAAATTTACCACATTAAGAACCAGAGTAAGTTTACAACTAAAGCGTGCAAACTTACTATCGGCTGTAGTTCATAACCACCCGTTTTGATGGATTTGGAGAGTGTTTTGATGAGACTAATATTCTTATCTTTGAATAGTGCATAAATTACATATTCAGTTTCTTGCAATTTTTCAGATGATTCTGCTAACATTGTTCTCTATGTAGCTTCTTCAGATCCATATATGATTGTAAGAAATGTGATTTCATTTTGGGAAACATTTGTATCTTCTTTTGTCCTTGCCTAGATAAGAATTTGGGTATATTTTATGCAATGGAAAGCATAACAACGGCCTTTACAATCTGCTTATGATAACTTTTATTACTTCTCCATTCCGGGCATCACCAAGGCCCAAACGTGTGATAACAGCTTTCTGAGGTTGCCAAATTCTGAGTTGATATGACTATTGAATAGTTGTGGAAATGGAACTTGGGTACGAAAAGAGCTCGGCGTGTTTTCAGATGAGTTTCCTAACATCGTTATCTATGTAGCTTCTTCGCATCCATATGAGGATTCTGAAGAATGTGATTTCATTTTGGGAAACATTTGTATCCTCTTTTGTCCTTGAGTGAATATGAATTATCTTATATGTTAGGTAAGAGAAAACATAACAACGGCCTTTGCAACCTGCTTATGGTAACATTTATTACGTCTCCATTCTGGACATCATCAAGGACCAAACGGGTGATAGCACCTTTATGAGGTTGCCAAATTCTGAGTTAATATGACTATTGAATAGTTGCGGAAATGGAACTTTGGTACGAAGAGAGCTCAGCGTAACCCGTTCTAGTAACCTGATTTCTAGATTAGGATATCTGAAATAGAAAAATGTATTTTTGGGAAATGTTCATTTTCTCAATTATTCCTTTTCGATGCATATAAATAAAGATACGGTAAATTGGATAAAACCTTGGTCACTAAAGTCACAATAATCCTTGCAGTAACTAACACAAAATTGAATAAAATACTATTGTATCAAATCAACCTAATATAAAATTATCTAGCATATCGAACAAATATATTATGTATTCACCAAATAATATCAAAAATATGAGTCCGAATCTGAATTCTAGGGGTGATGAAATAGGGGATTTGAATGCGGGAACAATTCTGGAGATAGATACATCTGTTCTGTGTGATAATTCTTTGAAAGAAACTAGCAAAATAAATTTAGTCGATGATAGCTCTAAAATAGGGACAGTTTTTAGCGAATCAATCACAGAACAAGAACCAAAAATCTTCACGAAGAATGAGACTAAACTCTTGTACAGACCACATTCATGGGATAATCAAGTTGCAATAAATGTACCTGAAATCCCCACGATTAAAGAATTTCTCAAAACCCACGGGGTAACACCATGTGATGCAATCCAGTGCATATCTAGGAAAAAGTACGTTACTACATTTCAGTGGACAAACGGTCTTACTGAAGATCAACGTACGTTTTATGCATTGATGAGATATATTTTACGTAAAGTTCGAAGAGGAATGACCGGGATCAAAGAAGGATTCACAGTTGTTGAAGCAGCCGATTATTTAATCTGTGGTCTTTGGGTGATATTTTTAAGAAATGAAGTTACAGCTTTGGAAATTCTGGAATGTATAAAATTAAATTTAGAAAAGTGGTGCGTGGTTTTCGAATCTTTTGATCCTTTAAAATCTTTTAAATATGCGTTATCAAAGGAAAAGTTTAGAGTTCAAGAAGGCAAGGGAAGGTCTGTTTCAGAATATCACAAAGTTACATCAGGACTAGGTAAAGGGTCGATTGCTAGCCATATTACCGAAGTTGCAGTAAAAACTGATATTGGTATTTGGAATATTGTTGAAGCTAGTGAAGTAATGATCTTTGCTGTTGAAGAAAGAGTGAAAGCTGTATTACGTGGAATGTATGAAATTGCAAGAACCAGATCTGAATTTTATAAACAACCGTCTCGTATAAACATGGTAATGAATTTAAATGAATGGCAAGAAAATAGTTACGATGAACCCGTTCTGGATCGAGATATATATGAAGAAATGGAAACTGTAACTCGTGGAAAGGAAATAGATGGGCCAGGAAATACAATCACGAAGAAAAGAACAAGCATTAGCGTTAAACGTACCAAAACGTATTTGTTGAAAATGGTAAATGAAAAAATTAAAAACTACGGAAAAAGAGCGGCTCTATCCGAATTTTCTTCCATGCCAGTCCTAAACTCGTATAAAACTTCCGAATCCAATGAATCCTTTGAAATTCCAACCTGTGAAATAAAGGAAATTGGTATCTTTCATTGTTTATTACCGAAACCAACTTTTACTGTACAGGACGGCGTAGATTTTCTTGTTGATGAACGAATACATTTCAATTTGGCTATGGTAGAAAAGTGGCGAAACTATTGTGAGAGCCAAGAAAATGGTCAAGTAAAGAAGCAGCTCCAAACCGCTGCTTGTGTAATCCCGCTGTGAGGTATTATCGAATATTTAATTCTACAATTATTTATGAATTTCCATTTTTTTGAAATGATAACTATATAAATGAAGACCAGAAGCATTGACGCCAAATTTTCGAATTTTGAATTATAAATATTTTAATATCTAAAAATATTAACGTTTTGGTAGATTTCGTGACTAGTACGATAAAACAGTTGTAAAGTGAAATATGCGGCTGGGGATGGTAAAATACAAATATTAATAATAACAATAAAAATCCCCTAGGCACTTCTATAAACATGTTCACCTACTCATCCTAAACAATTAGATAGCAAATCTTTTCCGTCGCAATCCTGGCTTTTTCCTAATGTTTTTACATTTTACGTATGAATTAAAATTTTGAAGACCTACAGTATAATAGGTTACGCTAATTTCTATATAACCTGGTGTTGTTGTATTATTAAGTTTGTGTAGAGGTTCATAAAAAGGATAGATTACTTACAAAGTGGATCACTTACCGGTTGAATCACGAGTGCCTTTGAGTAGTAACTGATAGTGATGAGCATATGCTGAATTGGCCGTGGTGTGGTCAAATTATGTTGAAGGCGTCAGTTCACGACCGAGTTTGATACCTGATATTGACATTCTTGATATTGAGTTACACCCACCATATTTTAAAATTTAAGAACTTAAACTTTCGCACTATGTTCACATCTGTAGGTTAGAACAAATGTTTAATCAATTTAAACTGTCTAAGACTGTACTAGTACGTGCAACGTACGCCGTCCAAGACTCTACTACTTCATATCAGTTTTCTTTCTTAACAACTTGTATTTTATAAATGAAATCCCAAAACTACACTCAAGGACGAGCTTGTTGTTTCAACAAAAAGAATTCTACATTTTTGGCATTAGGAAGTCATTCTCAATCCAACATTTCATCCTTTACATTAATACCAACCTCACAGGTTCTAGGTATCCTTCATACACCTAAAATTATTCGCCTAACCAAGAAGTTTATATAGCACTCTTTTAACCGTATTAAATTCCAACGGGTTTCTTTTCTCTATTTAATCGTCATTGAAATATAAAAACTTATTCTGGTACCCAATTATATCATATTGAGTATCTTGAAAATCTTGCTATCGATTATTGTATGAAGAAAGTGTTGAAAAACAGTTCTCCAACCATGAAGCAGGGGCGATGAATGTTTCCCTCTACTGATACAAAAGCTAGCAATACTAGAAGAAAAGTAAAATGTACACCCTGTAAATGTAAATGTCGGTACTCCGATTCTCAATCTTCATCAAAAGAACGATTTCAATCGCACTTCCAGACCAATTACATGGAAGAACCATACATATGTCCTGTAGAATGTTGTGAGAAAGGAATGCTTAGTGGAAGCAGAATTGATCCGCATGCTATTTCACACGTCGAAGAAGAAAAACGTTGCCTAGATGTTGACAAGCTCTTCGAAAAAATACCAAAGAATACAACACAATCAGCCATTTCAGATGACACTACTACAGATAGTAAAATTAGTAATTTTTTCGGAGTTATATCCACCTTTCGACGTCTTGGATCTACCATATTTTGTAGATACATTCGATATTGAAAGTTATGACCATGACCACCCTGGCGCGAATGTTTTGATGAATCTGTTAATTTTTCATTCAAGTAAATTATAGGTCTCTGTTGAATCTGCGCGAACAATGGGCCAATTTTGAACTAGGCAAATAAAGTTCTTCTAATGAGGATTGTAAAGTATACCAAAATTTTCCATCACCCCACTATTATCAATACAGTACATCTTGAAAATTTACCACATTAAGAAACAGAGTAAGTTTACAACTAAAGCGTGCAAACTTACTATCGGCTGTAGTTCATAACCACCCGTTTTGATGGATTTGGA
>JAULBU010105291.1:0-18656 GCA_032358235.1 Odonthalia washingtoniensis
CATTATAAGAGTAAATGGTGGACACATTGAACAAGACAACTTATGAATAAAACTTCTTGAGTACATCTATTATAATAGGTATTGAAACCCCCGAAAGATAAAGAGAACTCTTCTGGATTAATTTTTCAAATCGCTCAAAGACTTTTTGGGCACCCTGTATATATACATGTATACCTGTGCAATAAACATCTGGCTACAATCCCAGTAAACATAAACTGGTACTAAAATCAATGGTAATGGTTCCTTAAAACTTTTTTGAAACATTATCTTGGTACTTATACATCTTCATTGGTACCTTAAATGACCAAAAATCAATCAAAACATTGCTGTATTCAATCATTCTTATTAGAACGATAGAAAGTTACCATGTAGTGTATTTAAATGTACGCCAAAACTTGGTATCTTCAGAGAACGCTAACTAAAGAAACGGGAGAGTTTAGTTGTCCATTTTTGACAAATATGTCCAAAAATGGACCTAAACGATCGCGTATGTCGTCTAATTGTCCTCCGATATCTCCAAGGTTTGGAGTGAATATAATTCACATATGTATTCAAATGTACGCCAAAACTTGGGATCGTTACGGGGTTGGTCCGGCACCAAGAAAGCGAAGAGATCGATGGAGTGATTATCGTCAGCCCAGAGGACCAATCGAAAATCGTAGACCTCCTTAACAGCTACCGGAGAATATATTGAAGAATATGAACGTGTATTCCAACAAACTGTTCCTTCTGCTCTAGCTGTTCCATAATTTAGTCTATCACTCCCTCCGAATCCAAGTATCCCAGAATCTGGTTTAAAAAACGTAAATTGAACTTATTAAACTAAGAAAATTTTAGTTTCTGGTGGTGTGACAAGAGGGCTGAAAAGCATATGCAATCGTATGTTTCCAGTTTTGTCTACCTCCCCCTGCGTCCGCTGACGATTGCCATCCATGCATGAGGTCGATTATACAAATATGCATAGTAGATGGGGAAAAAACAACACACTTATTACTTGCTGTAGGATCCGCTTTCGATGAGATGCACCGTTATGGGAACAGGGGGATCCGAATTGCAAATCTATTCTCACCTGATACCATTACAAAATTGCCCGCCTGCATCTGTCCATCAAGAAGTATAGGGTTAAGATCAGTATGTAAGCTTTGTCGTTCATATTCTTCGGAATTTCGTAATAGAATGGATCCATGTTTCGGTGTGAAAAAGTAAATAATGCCGTACAATCCCAAAACTAGATCAAATATAGCTGCAATAAAATACACTGAAAAATCAATTTCTGCCTTCTTTGTTGAAATTATAATATTAATTTCGATATATTTTGACACACCAAATTCGGATGTCATTTCTCTGCAGTGCTCTGGTTGCCTGTGCAGTACGGACCATTATTTTAAAAGGGATTCTAAATAGAGGCAGCCTCTACCTCCGAAAATACTTCACAATTTCTGAAACATCTAAAACTTCCGTTTTCTCTCTCATTTATTTCTTCCAATTGTGAAGAACATAAAAACACAGGTAACATGAAAAACCACTCATAGAACAATTTTGCTCTCTCTCTATGAAAATGGCAAGAGAAGAGACTTGAATTTTAATCCCCCTCCTCGATGGAACGTACTAACCTTTCCGCCGCTCCAGGTCACACTTCTTTCAAGTAAATTCTTCGACCATATTTAAAAGCATGGCGATAAATGGCATGCACTTTAGATATAGTAAAAATATTCTTCCAGATGTATGTAGATTGAAAACAAGTGGCTTTTAGAAAATTAGATACATCTCCCACTGTTCGAACCCACGACCCGTTTCGATGAGGAATCAAATTTGTCCAAATCGGAAGATTTGAAGCACCCTCATCACATATTCCCTCATCACTTACTGAAAAAATTTCGTTTCTGTTGATTTTTTTTAAAATCACGCTCGATCCACACCGCTCCCAGCATCCCCAGGTCTCCCTTTGCCGTTCCTTTTCTTACTTGTTCGTACTTCAGTCATAGGTACGACTCTATCGAGTTCCTAGCCCTCACTACAATTGGACTTTGGTTTCCTCACAAATACGTTTTCTTCTTCCACGTACTGCACCAATTGTGACCCGTAATTAATTGTTTACAAGAATATTTGATGTGTTCGTTTACAGTACATGATTTATCGGTCATATATGACACCTTGTCCGAGTAAGACGGCCCGTATTCCCCAATTGTTTTACAGATTGTAGTTAACGTTGTCAGCATGATTCTTTGAAATTTATCGAATCGAAACTTCCCATTCCCCGATTTCTCATTTATGACAGCACCTACAATACAATACAAATACAGCTCAAGAAAGGCTATGCCATATTTAAAAATAGGTTAATAACAGAGATGAGATATACCAATGTCTTTATGTTCGTTTAGATACGACTATAGGATACTAACATTTTCTGAAACAGTATAAAAACATTTTGCCACGAATGCATGAGTCCAACACATCTTCATCCCCATATTAGGGACTACCCCACTACCAAATAAATGTTGAATGAGTCGTCTGATTGACTTATCACAAAATTTATGTCCATTTTCTTTCTTTAATAAAACATGGAAAAATGATACACAACCGTCCAGGATTCTAGAGAGGGAAAGTTTTTATGAGAGCTGATTATGACGTTGAAACGTACTGATTTCCACGTCCGTTCGTAACCAGTAAAACACGTATTATCACGGCGTCCTAACAAATTTATTTTTATTAAATTGTTTTCACCGTGAGAAACGTTTCCAGAACGTCTCATATAGTTCAATCTTGACTGATCATCAACTACGGAAATCGATCCAGAAAATACTCTTATTTTTCCATTTGTTACTTTTCTAATATGTGCTTTCGTATCCTTCGGTGAGAAACACGACACGGGTATTGCACATATGGCATGCTGATACCCATTGATGTAAATGGACTCGTTGATATTTTGAAACTTGGATCACGGTACTTCCGATGTTATCTCACCGACCTTGACGAATAGATTTAGGAAGGAGTACGTTTTTTGAAAAAGACGTTGCTCTCAATATGGATGATTATTTCCCAGTTCAATTATTATACAATAGTACGGCATGAATGGTGTAAAAATTGATTTCAATTAAGATTTCTCAGGTGGGGAATCAACTATGCTTTAAAGTATTCCAAGTACTGGGAACTTGTAATCAAGATACAGGAAACAGCAATTATCAATGCAGGGCCTATTTATCCAATTACTGGGACTGTCCAATAAATGGTTCAGCATGTGTCAGTACAGGGATCAGGGTGTCGTGTCGTTAACTAAGAATAGTAACATTACTGTGGTGTTGTACTGCGTAAAAATTAAAAATAAATATGAGAATTTTAAACAGAAACTTACTAATTTATTTCTGTCACACGAAGCAACTACTTTCACACGTGTGAGACAATGAGTTGGTGCAAAGAAACAATTTAACTCCATTCCAATAGTGCGTTACATGAAAATCCATTTCCCGGCCATTGTCCTTGCCTTTCGCAACGATCTTTCCGGGAAATAAGTTCTTCACCACATCCAATACGTACATACTACTTCCTACAATTACAACTTCGCAATGGTAAATTTGTCTCCAAAAGACAAAAGGCGGAACACCTCCTTTCAACTAAACCTTTTCACGCCTCCAAAGTATTTCCTCGATATACATGGAGAATGAAAAGCGTGCGAGGTGCATTGGAATTTACTACCTTCCCTTCCTTAAATTTCAATTAAACCATTCATCAGCATGCATAATTCAAATGAAAATTCGATGTCCCCGGCTCCGTCTCTGAATATAACATATGTTCTCCAAATGACATTTTGGCATATGTCAAAATGTCATTTGTAGAAACACAACACTATTATTTATTCACAAGACACAACATGTATCCCTCAATTAAGGAGGCGTCCTCTCGCCAATGTGGTACATAACATTAAGAAAGGCTAAACCTGTCCGAAGTATTGAATACATACCAAAAATTGAGACAGACTCTCAAAATACATTATCTGCTGAATTACATAACGTGGTTCCGGTATTTCCATACCAAACACGTTCTCTACAAGAAATACGCTATTCACATAGGGAATTATGGAAGGGACACATTGAATTGATACACTTTGAACAAAACAAGTATGCACTGAAAGGAGGATATAAAACACCCTGTTCACATACTATTCACTGCCATTACTATCAATATCATCCTCATCAAGTTGATATCTATTTTGAAAATGATTACTTTCTATTCGTTCATTATTCCTCCCAATAGCATCACTGTTGGAATCAACGTCATTGTCATGAACAACCTCAACATAATAGACTTCATCAAACGGTTTAATCTCGCCGTGTACAGCACCACAATGCAGGATATATGCATCAAAGACATTTCCCTACCAAAGACATATCATTGCCCAGAATGCGTCAGCAGTTAGAGAGAGATAAATATACGTCCATTTTTAGGATATTGAAAGGCTGTTGTAAACTTCCGTTTTTCGTTTCCTAATTTTTTCATCATGGTTCCAGATATACCGATCTTCTTTTATTCTTCACAGCAAGGGGCAACTAACAATCATTCCATTCGTTGAACACGATAATAAAATATTTAAGAATATTAGAAGCTGCAGATACATGAAGACGTCATTCCGTCTTTGAGGTTTCGTTTGGAATATTATCCACTTTTAACAGGACTCGTATCTTTACCACATCTTCCTCATCAATTGCATCAACATTGAAACGACTATTTTCCTCATCTGAAGTGATAATTTGAGTATGGGCGCTTTCAAATTAATCTGTCTTAACAGTGATAACAGCATCAACACGGATAAAACAACATACCGATGCATCACCATGACATTTGTGGTCAAATTCACGGAAATATTCAACAGCTAATATACTGGGCTTATTTTCGGATAGCATATAGATTGCTTCAATTTACCTATCTGCAACATATACACTTCCTTCAGCACATATGCTGGAAAATTTAGCCAGTCTCCAATACGAAGTATTACTTCTTCTAGAATCATCTAACTGTAATAATTTTTCGTATGCCTCAACTATTTCAGCACGAACTTGCCTTTCCCATTCCAATTTAGGAATTGTTGATCTCAATGCATAAATACTTAAATATCCAAAGTTCGAGAAGAATGAAACCTTAGCTGTCCTTTTATAAGCTGTTACAGATTGAGCACATGAGCTGCGGAAACCACATAACATTACTGAAATATTAATGTCAGTATTGACAACTTCTTTTTCTACATCCAGATTCAGCTCCGTCACAACCTGATTCTTTCAAATCTCAGTCAACATAGCTTGACCAATGAAATTTCTAGTTCTTCCAATATTACAAGTGTACCTATCATTAGTCTCAACACTATGTTACCGAGTAATATACATTCGGAAAATTGAAACAGACAAACGCAGAACATGCAAATCATTTTCCGAGTTGCAAATACCATCAGTAAACATGGAACCACATGGATGGATCAACTGACCTTTTGATAAATCTACAATTCTATACCTTTTTACAATAATAACAATTCGGCCTCTCCAATCATGTTGAAGTCTGTTTTAACTTCAGTACAATTTGGGTTCCACGGAACTATAAATTCCATCTTAGAAGAAGATGACATGCAACACTAACTGGTAAAAAGACATTTTTAAACAAACACGTGCTCATGTGCCCTACAAATAAATCGAACTAAATTCATATCAACTTTGTTTTCCACCATATCCGAAATAAACTTGCCCATTGAAGAATTTTCATTCTTTTTACCTTTCTTTTCCTTCTTTCCAGTCATGTGAATCCTCCATATTTTTTCTGAGGTGCCTCCGTACGCAACGATTTACAGTTATAATTGTTTCATCTGTTGTTCCTTCTCTTTGAATTTATCGTTCCAAAATTTTACAGTATCAAGAATTTCCTGTTGAACCTGACTATGCATACGTATCTTTTTCTTCATTTCATCAAGCTCTTCAACTTCAAATTCAGTTACAGATCTCGCTCCTTTGTTTCACTAACCACCAATCAGTTGTATTTAGACGTTTCGAACACTTGCCCTATTTTCTCTTGCTTCACCAATCCATTTGTCACTCCTGTTACTACGGAAACAACCATCTTGTGTTTCAACCCGACGGCGTGTCCCCGCTCTAGATTAGACAGCCAGTTTAGAACTTGATCCATCACGTCGCCTTTCATTAGGCTGTGCATATTTCGATTTAACCATAGGAGTGATTTTGTCTTCATTTGATAGGTCATCATTAAAAACATTACTTTCTTCATTCATGGTTACCACTGCATTATATTTCGTACCTGACAGCGTTTTTGTTTCTACAAAAATTAATTCACTGATAATTTTGTCACTACTTCCATGAAGAATTACATTCCTTATGATTTATCTTCCTCGAATCACCTCTTATGGCCTTTTTCTATTTCTGGATCCTTTTCAGAACTACTTCTTTCCAATCTAGAAATTTCTTGCGGACGCTAAGCACTGCGTCCCTTGGATCTACCAAAAAAACATTTTTTTTGCTTTCTTTCCGCTTCTCTGTTCACCAATTTCATGGTTGTCCTTGTTTTCAGTTGCGTTATCTATCACAACATTATCTTTCCTGTTGATTTACTCCTCTTCGTACCTCTGGTCTGTATACCATGCACCATTTATTGAATTGCTTTCAAGTTTACGTTGATTTTATAAATATCCCAGCTTTATACTTGGTAAAGTGTTTCAATCAGATTTTGAGATGATTAATATCTTACGCACCACATAATCCATACAACAGTTTTACATAATGCCAATGTTGTATATGATACCAATAATCTGTCGCATTGTAAATATTACAATCTTATACATTCCAAAACCAAACATTCCAAACACTGTACTACGGTTTTTTAGAATTCCAACTACACGTTGCAATTTACTAAATTCTTTCAAAGTGTGCATTGCATATAAAAAATCGATGAAATTTCAAATTTTTTCATTGTTTCATAAATTTATTTTTTAATTTCCACTTCAACACACTTCGAGTATTTATCAATATTATTTCTTAATGTAAATTTGGTTTCAGAAATTCAAAGTGTATTCGACACTTCGATCAAATTTAAAAATGTCCGAAGTTATAACTTCCAGAAATCTAACATCTTTGGCCGAACTTCGTAGGTGTTCAAAGTGATTTTGGCAAATGCGAGGTGCAAAAATGCGAAGTGCACCCGAAGTGTTGCACTTCGGGTGCACTAGGGGTGCACTTCGTTTTCGAATGTTAAAAACGCGGGGTGGTTCGGCCGTGGAGGCCCCGACGTCTGCAGTTTGGTGTGCGAAGAGGCCGTCCGGACCCGTTAGACTGTAAACACCGTCGTGGAGACTAGGACGGAAGGTCAGATGATCCCGTGCTTCGACAAATCCAGTGGCATCTTTGAGAGGTGCACAGGTGCGGGAGCACTAATTTTCCTTGTCCTGCCAATTGGGGAATCTTCTGGTGCTTGCTTCGCAAAGGATAATTTAAAAGGAGGCTAAGGTGATGGGTCCAGTTGTTACCAGAGAAAAGATGACCTTCTCGTTCGCGCTCAGTTGGTGCCGATGAGACGACTTTTATTGTCTAAAACTAGTGGTGCCCACAGACTTGTAGGCTCAATTTTACAGCTGTACAAGCAATAAAGGTGGTGGAAAGAAAAGAAAAGGGAAAACACCTGTAAAAATGAAAAATTGGGACGAAGAATGATGGGACATACAGTAGGAGAGGCATGAAAATAAAACATGCAGTTGTATGGTTAGCCCCTCAGTACCTGCTTCAGGGGGGTTCTACAGTAGAACGGAAATAAATCTCTATATTTTCCTTCAACAATTCCATTGCATCCTGTGCTTCTATGCTCAATTTGTTTGAAGCTGCTGGTAGTATTTCGTCTTCATCTTTCACATCTGGTCTTGATTCCGGTGTGGGATGTGGCTCTATTCCTATTTCGTCATCAGTTGAATTCATTCCCTATACTTGAACTTTCTTGTTCCTTGTTTTTTCTTCGGCGAAGCACGAAGTCCGTCCCCGAATTTTAGAAGTAGTGAAACGATGATATTCAGAGCCTCACACACATGGCCAGGCAAGTCACAAAATAATTGTGGCCATTGCAAGCAATTTGGTTTACAGAATAAAGGTATCAAAATGGGAGTGGTTTCCATATTGAAAACGACATAATAAATTGTAACATTGACCAATATTTCATCCAGGTTACTAAAACATGAGTCGGTTCTGCATTCTCGGGTCAGGTTCCAGTGAAATTTCAAAGAACTTTGTAGGTACTTGCTTCACCACCCTAACCACGTACTTTCCACGACTCTTGTTATCAGATTTTTTAAAAAATTTCCTTACTTACAATTAATAAACTCTGCACCATTCCTTTCATTTCTGTATTTTTCCGTTCAAGGTTCATAACTTCCGATTGCGGAGCTTTTATGGAAACATCTTTATTCAAAACTTCTCGTTCGTTCTCATTCGCCCCTACCTTGTACTCATTCAACAGCACAGACAGTCTTGATTTATCTGCTTCCAATTGGCGAACCTCTTCTTCCAGATTTTGTAATTTTTTCATATTGACTTCTACTACTTTAACGGATCCTAAGTTTTTAATGAGACTATCCACATCTGTACGATTTTCACAATTATCCAGAGTATTTACAATCACACCACTGTATTTTCGATAACCCATATCATTGCTCTCAAGATCGATAAACACTTCACTATTATATGAGGATTTGTTCGGACCCACGATCCTCATTCTCACAATACCACATCTTCTGTTACCATGAGTGCCACGAATTGTACCTCCTGCTCTTGGTCGGCTTCTCCCACGCCTTTCAACAGATAATATTGAACTTGGTCCAGAACGGTCACGAACCACATCATCATCTCCACGATTACAACCATATCTTATCGTTTCCAATGGGGTTCTGAATTTCTCGTTGATGACCGCGTCACGTTTTGCGCATAGGTTTTGCGCCACCGCGATTCGTCATGGCTCATTTACAGACAATGACCGAATACAAACTCCAGCGGACGTCTTTTCCATGCTTGTTATAAGTTTTAAATTTTTAAACAAGTTCGCCCATAAATTCAATAAAAATGTAACTGCTATGAGAGAAATTGTGTACTGTACAATGCATTTTCTTCCATGTGAAGTTGCATTTTTATTAAAAATTTAGATTTCTAATTTTTTACGGAAAAACCTGCTTCATATGGAGTCCAAACTTCATGGATTTTGTGCATTTATTTTTTGTAGTTCCAAGTACGGCCTGTTTGCCACACGCTCCATAAGCAACGCTTTGCAACTATACATTCTTCATAAATATAGTACTCCATTATATTCAACTTTTTCTCATGGTCGAACAGTTGTATTGGCATGATTCACATGAAATTTATCATGTTTGAGTTGAACAGTTCGTGATTCCATTAGATTGGGAACTTTTTACACATACTTTCATATATTATACTACAGCTAAGAACTTTATCTCTCTTAAACTTTAAGCAATGAACCAAATTTAATTGTATATACTGGTTTTAAGAGGATTGTGGTCGCTAATCACAATCCAAAGTATTTATTCAGTAGTAGGATGTAATAGATTCCATTTAAGATAATCCGCTTGGTAACAATTATATTGTTTAAACATATTCATTTATTTATCTCTCAAAACACTAACAAATATTCATTTTGGTTACAATTAAATTGTTTAAACATATTTATTTATTTTTCTCCAATACACTAACTAATTGAAGCACGATTGAGGAAATATCAAAATTGAACTATGCATTTCTTCAAATGGTCACTTGACTAGTTTCGGATCTCTTACTCAGCATTTCATTTCCTTTCCCGAAATTGCCTCACAATTTCAGCCGTTATATTCTTACAGTCTTCTATACATGCAACTTCCTTTGAGAATAATCTTGCATCAAAGTCGGCGTCCTGGATGATATTTATCACTTCTTCAACTTATTTTATTCTGACTCAACATTCTAACATGCAGAAAGATACAGCTAAAGGATTGTTCAATAAACCAGCTTTTCTCTTGTTCGTTTTAAGTCCAAGTGCATTTGATTGCGTTGAAGATACAGAAAAATTTTCACTAATACCTACAGACGGTTGCTTCCAAAATCTTTTTCCATCAGAAGAATTCATAATATAACAAGCTTCTTCGTTGACTGACTTTCCTGGTCACAGGCAGAAATATGTCGGAACAGGAGTTAGGTGAATATATGAATATGTTATGCGCTATGATGGAAATGAAAACCTAATACAATACTCAAATAGTCTGAAATAAAAGTTTTACATACGTTTTATTTTTCAGATACAGTATTATACTTCATGAATTTTCGATATTTGACACCATAGAATTCACTACGTCCATTCCCAGTAATATTATCCATAGTAAAAGTAGCCATAATATGATAACATTATTATTAAAATAAAATATCACATGTACACTATAATTGGTATACATGTATTGCAATGTATATTTCCCATATTAAATATATCTATGATAGCTACTGCACATACCATCATATTATTTAAATATCTCTCACATGTTTCCATCACAAACTGTAATGGCATCCAATTTTTCTTTTATGGACTGAATAATTTTTTGGGTTCCCCATTCACGATTCCATGCAGTAAATTGATGTATACTTGGGTTGCGCCTGCAGTGTTACATTGAGCATATGAAATGCGCAGTCAATATGCCTTTCATTTTAAACTAGATTTTTCGTAGGATTTTATGAAGTATTCATTCCCTCTCTCTTACATGATGTGTACTTTTTTTGCAGTACATAAACACAGAAATGTCCGATGTTTGAAAGAATTTTTAAATATTACATCCATGTGCTTTTCCAACCTATGAAAGGTGTACTGTGGTAATTTTTCCATTTATTATGCACTGTACGTAGGTAAATTTGTACGCCTCATACATTACAAACTGCAGTACGTGGAAAACCCAGTTAATGGCCCACACATTTTATCTTCAAATTATGTATATATTTTCTTCAGTTATCATCCCTAACAATTCAAACACTGTTGTTTCTGTTATGTAATTTACACGGACCCCCAAAATTCGCATGGCCTAGTAGATATGTACTCCACCAAAAACTACGCTGTGTGAATGTAGGCATTCAGTTCCGTAAACACAGACGATCACATCAATTTCAGGAAAAATCATTACGCGATGCGGGATGATAGGATTCATGTCTGTAAGTATGTTCATAATGAGTTATTGTATTAGGCGTTGTAGGCCTATTTCCTTTCTTTCTCAATGGTGCATGGAAAATCATATTGAAAATTTCAACCGTCGATGTAATACAAAATAAAAGTTTGCAGAATGAGTCATGATGAAAGTGTAGTTTGAATTAGCAGTGATTTTTTATTTATCAAAATCAAATTTGGGACGTGAAGTTTTAAAATTGGAAATGTCGGACAGAATTGGAGGCAGGTTCATGTTCCCAATTCATAAGATATGAATTATTAATTCTACGAAGTACCGCCTTTCAATCCTACACTCCTTTTAGAGAACGTTAAGTGGTAACGCTTCACGACAATAGACATATACATCTATGCATTACATGAAGTTACAAATAGTTATAGGTACTGTACCTTCTTGGTAACCTACATTGATATGAATTCAATTCTTTTTTACTTTTCATGTCTTGCCTACCTAAATGAAACAATAATGTAATATCGAGTCTCCAACTTGACTCGGTAACCAAGGTTCCTAATAATAACTCAGAAATCTTCGGTTCACATCTTCGTAGTGTGGAACGAGCTTAAGCCTTCCAAAACTCAATTCCGTATAGTACTGTATAGCAGCGATTGTCAGCTACATCTTTAACGTGCTACTATTGGCACAATACATCAGAATCTACGGTGTCATTTTACTTCACAGCTCATATCACGCACAGCATAATTTTACACTACTACCTGCTCTGCGCACCAACGGGCGCTCATTACCAACCGAGAAACTTCTTTATCGCTAAAAACACATTTGCTCCTAATCTACCTAGTTTCAATATGAATTGTTACAATTTTATCCATCTCAGGGTGACATGCACGGTGAAGGATGTCAGTGACTTAAAAGGAATAAATATCAGAATTTCATTAACGAATTATTTCGTTCGAAAGAAATATATCAGTCAGCTGCAATGTTCATCTCAATTTAGTGATTTAATGCTAGTTTTAAGATGAGTATGACTACAAGACGTTTGAAACATAATATAAGCAGTCGTTACTTACAAGTCCGAGTGTGGTTTTATACATGGAAGTAGAAAATCTTTCTATGTAGCTGGATATATTTAGGACATTGATGATATAATTGAAGTTTTTTATAGTAAGGTAATTTTATTTTTGGAGGTTAATGTGTTTCAAGATCAACATCTTCTTGCCCTAGGCAGTTGGGCGGATACATTTTTAATTCAGGGAAAGTACGGTACTCTTTATGCAAAAATTTCAGTAGAGGAAAAAATTCTATTTACATCCCCACGCTTTGAAAATTTAACAAAATAATCGCACCCTGTGATTCTGGTGAAGATGAAGAAACCAATTGACCGTAGAACACAGCTGGGAAAGTACTTACTTTATTGATGATAGGAGATCATCAATGCTAGACTGTCGATCCGGTATTGTAATGAAGAGGATCAGGGTTTCTTCGAAAAGATGTCGATCCATAGAGTGAAGATAAATTAATTATGTGTTGGAATTTAGCACAAAATATAGCAGTTTTTAATTATCATGCTCACGTATCATATGTATAGACAGATTCTATACATCCAACTCTGAATAGAGTAGAGGTTCTCATTAATCTACTCTTAGCAACTAATGGTAGTGCTACAACTTCAAAATTACTCGAAGTGGAACACCCATCCGCAAAATTATTATCCTAGTTTGCTACGCAACAACATGAATAATTTTGTGATGGGACAAGTTCAGATGTGATATAAGTTGCTAAATTATTGAGAAGTGCGAATTACGTTTTGTACTATGCGAAGGAATAAAAATTTACTAATTGACTACTAAGTTCTTATTTATTTAAAAATATTAAAGAGTTAAGCATGATTATCTATCTCCCGTTCCATTTCGTTTCAATAGTCATGTTGGTGGCATGGTTAATAACGGCGAAAAGCATGATGAAGTGTCCAGTCCATATTAATTCCCTTGAAATTCTTGGTTCGGTTCTTGGATGATAAATGCGTCGAATTAAATTCATGAACTAAGTGATAAGTCACTGAAAAGAGCCTTTGCACGCCGAGTCCCCATACCTAGTGCCATGGAGTGGTCCTCGCGAGTATGAACCAGTGGTTCATACTCGCGAGGAACACCCCCTTCTGGACCGGCTGGGACATCCTTTATCCACATTTTAACCAATTCTCTATGCATTTTCAAGCAGCTACATCAACTTGATTATCTAAATCTCGGGCTCTCATAAGTAATTCCCAATGTGCAGGTCCTGTAGTCATATTGAACGAACCTGGTACAACCAGTAAACAAGCACCACAGTCTCGTACTTGAATTGCAGATAATTTAGGAAATATTATGTCATATCATATACTGACACCTACAATCACCGCATACTCATCAATTTTGAATGTTGTTAGCGTATTACTAGAAGAAAGAACTGAAGATTCATTAAATGTCATGTTTTTATGTATGGCTATATCAAAAAAATGAGCATTACGATGTTTGGATATGATTTGTCCAGTAGGTGATAAGGTTATTGATATCACATCAATGAAGCCACACAAAAAATGTATAATTCGGTATTATACATTTTGTGTGTGGCTTCATCACTTTCTGGAAACGAAACACATATTATGTGTACTCTGTAATCTTTCTCTAACGTTGATATTTCAGATATGGTTCTTGATGATGTTGTTGATGTTATGGATTCTGCTTATTCATGAAATGTTGAGGTAGTATAGGGTGAATTAAAACATTCAGATAGAATTATTAATTTAGCTCCTTTGGTTGCTGATGTTGCTATATAGAATTTGACGGAATCCATATTTTTATCCTTGGATGCGGTGAGAGGAATTTTTCATAGTGCGATCTTGAACTTTTAAGCTGTTTTTGGTGTCGTCGTCATTATTCTTGTTAAAAACGGCGGTGTTATTGCTTGAGTGAAATGACTGGAACGAAGAGGGTAAAGGGGAGTGAATGGTGAATTATGAAGGATCAAAGAGAAAAATATTCTCTATTCTGATCGTAGTACGTTTTCGTGCTTCACGAACTTTCAATTATTTCTTTTCGAACGGCAATGATGTGGATGCCTTGGACCTGAAATTGAGTTCAAATCAGATTGTTTAAAGATTAAAATGCGATAAATTTTAAAATAATTCTAAAAATAGTAGAAACAAATTACTTTTTCCCTGTATGTGCCAGTGATCCACTTCGGCTTTCCATAAGAACAGAGATTTATCTCCGTAATCATCTTTCATTGTTCAGCCACTCAACCGTTTCCACACCTATCAATAGTCATTACCGTAGTTATTATCACTATTACTGCTGAAATGGAAAGATCAGCGAAAACAACAACAAAATTAACATTTCCACAGTCATCATTCTCTTCACCATTTACATCAATTAATCATTAATCAATGCAACCATCACCAGAACGTCATTTTTCTCCATTCAATCGTACAACAGTTACAGCTGTAACCCGTAGATTATCAGATATAAGTTAACACAATTATCCAGATACTTTCACTGATAACGCATCAGTGAAAGCATTCAAAAACGAATTGAAAAGAAAAGAATAAAATCAGAAAAATGAAAACACATCTTTAAGGTATGCATCTCGGCCAGGTGTGGGTATCATATCACACGATTCACCTTTACGATACACACGTGAAAGAAGCATAAAAATATGAAGAATTTTTTAAATTTGAAGAAAGGGCAATGCTTGCTTTACCTGGTGATAGTCCAGTAGATTATTTACTAGAATTTTTAAGAGCGACAAATATGGAAAGACATACAAATAGTTTAAGTAATAATGACAATGTATCAACGGATGGAATACCATTTATTTTTGAAAATTGATAGAAGAGATTAAGTTATGTGATGATGTATATTAATCAAATGAATATCAACATTTAAAATAGAGTAAGAGATGAAATTTATTATGAAATTATTATATATTTAATTGAATAAGAAAGGGTTTACCCACAAATTACATTTGAAGATTCACTAAATTTAAGTGTTGGTCATGTTCTTGTAGTAGAGATTCTAAATTAGGTATGGATATTGAGTCACAAGATGATATTTAAAGTTCACCAAATTATAATCTTGACCATCATTCATTTGGTGACATGGATAGTATGTTAAGTTTTAATAAAATTGTGTCCGTAGATCAGGTATCAAGTAAACTGGAAAAGAATTATAAAAATTTAACACCTATGTTATCATTAGATAATGCATACTTTCATGAATAAATTGAATCATTTGTTGAACGTGCCAATATTCATGTTGAAGATGAAATATTTACAGAATTAAAAATTGATGGTGTTGCATTATTTTTAGAATATCATAACGGTAGTTTACATAATGGAATTACAAGAGGTAATGGTATAATAGGTGATGATGTTACTGATAATATTACAAAATCTTTAATTGGTAGAGGTATTGTTGAACATATCCCAAATAACAATACAGATGAGATTATTTTGATACGAGGTGAAGTATATATAGAAAACGAAGAATTCAAAAAGTTGAATGAGGGGTTGGATAGAAAATTGAGCAATTCAAGAAATGCCGCATCTGGTGTGTTACGACATGAAGACTCTAAAGAAGCGAAGAAAAGAAATATATAATTTATGGCATATGAATGTATATCATCACTATTCATGAAAAACAAAATTTAGTGCACAATTAGAAACAATTGAAGAATTATTAAAATAACGATTTGCAACGATTTCAATAAATGAACATACGTCAATATGTAAACATATAAATGAAATTGAAGAATATGCAAAAAATGAATTAATACGTAGTAAATTTCGTATGTCAGTTGATAGAATAGTATTAAAATCTAATCATTCAGATATTAAAAATGAACTCGGGTTTACAGCTCGTTCATCTAAAGGAGTAATAGCATATAAATTTAATCCACATGCACACACCACACAGTTAAATGATATTGTATTTCAAGTATCAAGAAAGAAGTTATCACATCGGTAGCTATATTGCAACTTGTTAAATTAGTGGGGTAACATTATCACCTGCAACACTACATAATTTAGAATGAATAAATAAAAAATTAACTAATTTATCAATACATGACGATATTCGAGTTGAAAGAGGCCGTGATGTAATACCAAAGGTTGTTTCAATCGTAAAAAATAATGGTGGCAAACTAATTATTATACCTCAAGTATGTCCGGTATGTGGTAGTAAAGTAGAACAGATTCTACAACAATCTAAAGGTAGTATAAAGTTATAGGTGTGTAATGCTGAAGAAACATGTAATCCACAAATCCATGGTAGAATCATACACTTTGTAAGAAAATATGCAATGGATATTGATGGAGTTGGTCAAAAACAATACCGTATTCTGTGAAAGAAATTATTTGATGAAATATTAGTTGTTATACCAGCAGATTTATTTCTGTTGGGCTCTCGTTCCGTTCTATGGAACGTCTTTTATCACGTGATTTTTATGTCTCTGTAGTTCCACGCCTGGTTTATATTATTATTATTCGCGTATCGCACTCCCCTTTGGAGTTTAGTTGTTCTGTTTCTCCCCCTTGTTTTTCTTGGTGCTAGATCGATGACGTACCCTTTGATTGAATGTTGTTGTCACAGTTTGTCACATGGTTATCTATTACTGTCCTTCAGTTACTCTCGTAATCGATTTCACACTAAATAGGTTGCGTTACTTATGGTGACTCGTTACCAACTCTAATTCGCGGTTGGGCTACCTACCGTTGCGAATGACTCTAGCTGGCGGATAGATTGTGTCACACATAGGATTTTCCCCAGTGTGCACTTGTTTGACGTCTTTGTCAGATCTGCCGTTCGGGGAAAGGTTTGCAGCGGCTTCGTATCTTTCGTTGTTAGGCGAATGTTGGTTTGTTATTGAAATGATACCCGTCTATTATAATTGTCTTCCGAACTCTATCGTCCATTATTTATACCTTTCGTTTCCTGTTGTCAGTTGATTACTGACACATGTGGTCTTCTTTTCCTTGTGGTCTACCATCTAATCTATGCCACTTTTTCACGTGTAAATATAATGTAGTTGTTGTACCCTAATGTGATTCTCTTTTTAATCAATTTTCTATCATGAGTTATATGTATGTTTCGTATATTCGTATTCTGTGTACCACTTTGGATATAGTCGATGCTCAAAGTAGCATATAAGTCAATGTCAGAATCAACAGTTCAGCGCTTCAGGTTTGGGTGTGGATGATATTGCCCAACCAATCGCGTGTACGTCGAAGTGGTTGGTTGTGATAAGTTTCCACAGTGGATGTGAGTCACTGAGTGTTTGTTTGG
Organism: Odonthalia washingtoniensis; assembly: GCA_032358235.1. Taxonomy (NCBI): domain Eukaryota; phylum Rhodophyta; class Florideophyceae; order Ceramiales; family Rhodomelaceae; genus Odonthalia; species Odonthalia washingtoniensis. The sequence goes on from JAULBU010105291.1 coordinate 17,494, forward strand.
TCAGTACATATGCGAGATTGAGTTTACCAGGGATCCAACTCTCACGTTCCAATTCGCCATTAAAGTAGGATTCTTCAAGGAAATGTATGTATATTTGAAGACGTTTTTCGCACGTGCCACCATCTCTGGCTATTACGTTGAAGACAGTTTTAGAAACTATGTAAGCATCTATTTCCAGTTTTTTACGTAAGATTTCTTGTGTCATGTTCCGTATTGTATATCCGTCATTAATAGCGAGTACGAGTGCGTGTGTCTCGGCAGCCAACACAGACCTGGTCACGCATTTGTGTCTTGCTGATGTGTAGTGGATGATATTTGCGGCGCCGTGTAGGTCGACTAGAAGTATTAGGTATACTAGTTGGCTGCGGTATTCTCTTGAATTACAGAATGCCGCGTTACTAATGAGTACCATTTGTATGGATTGCATGTCCAATTTGACGAAGGTGATTCCGACTGTTTTCGTGTCGTTAGTAATGATGTGATTTGTTTTAACGCTTTTTATTCGTTGTCGGTAGTTGCTTCTTCTCCTAGGACAATGAGTTTAATGGCAGTGCAGAAATATGGGCGCGTACAAATTCCTATGTATTGAGCAAGGACCCGGTGGCATTTAAAGGAAGTTTGATCGGTTGCTTCTGTGAGTGATTAGATATTGGTCCTTTGGATCATTTTGATGGTGTTGTTCTTTAGTTTATTGATGGTGAGGACGTTGAAGATGAGTGGTTTATCATCCAAGAGGGTTCTGTCTTTACTCACAAATCTTTTTGATGTGTTTTGTTCGTCTTTCTGGAAGTTGTCTGTACCAAAAGACAATGAGTCGTCTACTTGAAGAGCCACTATTCCCTCGATTTTCCTGTACCGTTTTCTTACCACAAAACAACGGTCTACGCAGATCTTGCTCATTTTTAATTCCTCTAAATGATGTTCGAGGTAAGTTAACTGTCATTGCAAACCATATTACGTTATTCCATAGAGTGGTTTGACCACTTTTAGTACCATGAATGTATGTAGTCCAAGTTCGTGATGTGATTCAATGTACACCGGCCTTTCTAATTTGGTGTGGCTTTGTACGTCGGCTTCACGCAAGTTGCGTTATATTACGCTTAAAGACGTTTTTTCGTGGGATTGATGCCGCTAATTATAGTAGGAGTCGTTGAGAGTACCGG
>JAULBU010105402.1:0-26191 GCA_032358235.1 Odonthalia washingtoniensis
TCTATCCTTCTTCATTTTCCTTGTCATGATGTCCTTTACTTCCTTTGTGTCCTTGGTTGTCGATAGATACCCTGTTTCTTTACAAGTTTTTCCACTGGCTTGTCTCTGGTTTTCGTTTCTAAATCACCAACTAATTTACGCGCTTCTTTCTTGGGTGTGATATCACACTCAGTAGTCACCCAGTGACGTTTTTCGTTCTTGTCCCAAATATGTTTTAGGCACAACAGTCGATTAGGCTTCTCACAGCTCTATCCTTCTTCATTTTCCTTGTCATGATGTCCTTTACTTCCTTTGTGTCCTTGGTTGTCGATAGATACCCTGTTTTGTTTTTTAACATTACGTTCATCTCTGTCCTCCACCTTGTATTTTTCATAGTATTTAGCCTCTTCGCAAAGTAGTTAGACATACAACTTCAAATCTGACTTGAGTTGTTCATGCAACTCTAGCACTTTCTGCATGACTTACTTGAACTTCACAGGGTACAATTTGGACTACAGAATGATAACTGTCTTCTTTTGGTTAACATCTTCAAAATTGTCCTATCCGATAGACTCAATCCTCATGCAAAAGTCAGTAACGTCTTCCAACATTCATAATTAAGGATCTGCAATAGTAATCGGGACCTTCAGAGTTCTCTCAGTAACTGAATGATCGAACATGCCCTCTGGACAGTCCATAAAACTTTGAATCCATTTTTTGACATGTTGCGATGTCAACTGTGCCACGGTATTTTTCCGTGCCACCTTATCCAGTTCATAAAAAAAATGCATACTTCGCAATATTTCTGCATCAATAGAAACCTTGTGAGTAGCCATGGTCCTGTTCGGGATCTTTTTTTCTCCTCGACTTCCAACTCATATCTCTCCCTTTCTCTGAAAACGATAGACACATTTAGAGGAACCACGCTACGAATCACTGGGTGTGAGGATATCTGGAGCAGGTTCTACCCTCTGTTCCTTTGATGATCCGTAAACTCGTAGTCTCCCATAGTGTCTTTTGAAACGTTTCCTTTTCCAAAATATAATCTTCCTTGCAGGAAAGAAATTTCTTTAAACAAGTCAGCGTCTGTGCAAGAACAAAAGATGAAAAACAAGAAACGAACGATACCACCGATACATTTTTTTCTAAATTATTTGTAATGTTCCTTCCTTTATATCATTTTATTTACAGGACTGCCAACCATCTCTCTCTATCCTTGGAACCCGTACTAATCCGAATTATTACAATTCATTTTATTAGTCATCTATGCCGGATCTCTTTTATGTCCTTACTGTACGGATTATTACAATTTATTTCATTACTGATTAGTTCGAGATCTCTTCATGTTCTTACTGTTCGAATTAGTACAATTTATTTCATCACTCATCCGTGTCACATTTCTTCTGTGTCCTTACTGTACGCGCCCACTATAATATAAAATCGTGGTGTACGCATTTTCTATAGACATTTCGCCTTAGAATTTCCAAAATGCTTCAAATCAATTTCATTTATCTGTTCAGTACCTCTAATTATTTAGAAATAATAGATTTCAATCTTATCTTCTTCAATGCCAATCCTTCTGATGACACATGATCGTGTCCCCCACCGTTCTACGGTGTACAATGTCGGAAATATCATAGTATGTTATTTCCGACATCGTTTCAAAAGTCAACTGACTTCCGACAGCAATGGTTACGAAACAATATGTATGCAATACTATGTATTGCACATTTTTCAACAAAATATTTACTAATTTCAGAAGGCATTCAATGGCATCCAAGTACAAGAAAAGGCGTCGATTACAACCAGCAGAAACAGTAACAATTGGTTTCTCCGATTAAAGGACGGTGCTCCATCGGTTGCGATCAATGGGTCACACACCTACAACACCGAAATTGATGACATACCATATACATATTCAGCACTGATGTAACAGACAGATCTATTCCTGCCGAATAAATGAGCGATGTGGCAGCTTTCGAAAACCTATTGTGAGCACTTTCAGATGACATAGCTTTTTCTGCTGTCATCAATCTTATCCAGTTTCTTCGAAAAGAATCATCCAATGCATATATTGTTAGTGACGAAATATGCAGTTTGAAGCACTGTATATCACTTGGTGACAAAAAAACAACCAGTCAGAGTCTAATGGATCCAAGTCTCCAAAAAGTTGAGGATCCATTAAGAACTACTTCCCACGATCATAGAATGGCTTTTTTATACAAAAACAGGAAATTCAGACCATGTTACACGTAACTAGATCGTTCATACGTTTCTCATCCGCTGCATTCACAATTATCCACAGATCTGTACATGTCCGTAAGAACACAGCTTATGAGAAGTTATTCTTCTTCAATTTAATGGAATCGAAGTAGAGTTACAATACCCAAGTCTTTTGTTGGAATGTTACAGATATATGAAGATAAAACAGCAACAACTTTCAAGTCGCATTCGTTGATTGCATACCTTGTACAAGTCATATTTTTCAATATGTCTCTTGAAAGAAGAAGTTATCACATCTACCATGGATATACCTATTGCATATATCACTGGTATGGGGTGCGTATGTGTACACAAATATAAAATAATTAATAATGAATATATCATATTATATATCATACATTATATATGTCATATTTGTCGAACTTTATCCAAGATAGCTACCAGTGCAGACTTAAATGATGTACAATCAGCACCTTGGGGTTGCCTCACGCCACGTTTAGATCTCCTGGAGAGTAATGCGTGTATTGAACGTTCAATTAAAGTGGGTATCATTGTAGTGACCGGCTTCATATAGTGTAATAGGTAAGCGGTCTTTGTGGTGGAAGATTTGTCGTGTCAGTACGCTGAAAGGTCACAGTATAGAACCGGAGGAGAATAATCGTTGTTGGAAAAAGGATATTAAGGCGGAAATGAGAGATATTAAATGTTTTACGGGCAGTAGAAGGAGAACGTAGCAACAGAGGGGGATAGAGAGTTAATGCCCAAAGGAGAGCAGGCGTAGTAACGTAGGAGGATAGTGTATAAATAAGGTATCTTTGTATAAACTATGGGAGACTAAGTGAATAAGGTGCCTACATCCGTCGGAAATACGAATCGATAGTTTTATTGAAGTAGTAATAGTAGTAGTGAAAAGTAAAAGTGGAGACAGGAGAGATGAACGGAAAAGGGGCGAATGACATTTTTCAGAGAGAGGAAGAATGTCAAGCACGAAAACCCAGACAGCAGAAGGTAAGGATTGAGTTTTTAGAGCAAAAGTGTATTGATTCCAATTGTGTCTTAGGTTTTGTCCTGCGGCGGTAAGTTGCCGTTAGATAAGGAGGGAGTGAACAGTACGTGTAGTGCATGTATTGTACAGTATCGATATAATATGAATGTCATATTGCTCAATTCTTGATTAAGGTAAACGGGAAAATGCCAAAAAGTAAGGGCGAACCAAAATAAGATATGAAACAAACTAGCGAAACATAAATGCAAAAACCATAATAAAATCCCATTTATGATCACTTCTATGCATATATATATACCTATAATCATGAAATCAGAACCAAAAAAAGGTTATTTTTGTGAATATAGGATGGTATTTTTGAAATACGTACCACGATAAAAATCCAAACAGAGCACAGAACAAACTAAAGAAATAGAATTTCTGTATCTTTCTGTCCGTGGCCTCCTCAGTGTGGAAATTATGGAAAGGAAGAAAACAAGGAAAGCGAAAAAGAAAACATGGATAGAAATATGAAATAATAAATGTGTTCTATACATGAAGATAATTTTGGCAGATATACATACCAAATAAAGCAATGCGAGGAGTCAGCCAAGTTGCGGAAAAAGAAAGTAGTCGTTAGAAATCTTTTGACAAAGATAGTATGTGAATCTTTTATGTATTATTGTGAATATATAATGATGAATATATTTTTAGACTTTCTGTAGAAAAAGGAAATGCGAGCAGACCAACTGTCCGAATTTTGATGAAACCCCAAACAGCCGAACCTAACTACGAATACGTCCGGATGTGCGTTACGTTAGGGCTTCAGCAAGGCTGCCCGGGGATCCAACAAAAATAGGCACTTTGATTGAAAACGTTGCGGAGATTTGTAAAGATGAAAAGAAAAATGTTTGTAGAAAAAAATGCGAGCAGATCAAATTTCCTTAATTTCGTGAAACCCCAAACTTCCCTCCCAAAGTACGAATACGTCGAGATGTGCATTATTTTTATGTATTGGGAAAGGCTTCCAAGTCCTCCAACAAAAATTGGTACTTTGACTGAAAGCGTTACAAAGAGTTGTAAAGATGAGAAGATGGAAGACTTCCGAAAGTAAGGAGGGAAGAGTTGACAAAACGGCACACTCCGGGAATGGTACTGTTTATAAAATGGCTTGGAAGGTCCATTACGTGAGCATATAACATAATTTCGAAGGGGAACCAAGGCGGTAGCCTATTTTTATTATTGTTGAAAAAATTAATCAACATGATTATAGGACCATTTGAAGAAAATTAATACGTAAATGAATTATTTTCTGCAAATGGCCCTAGATTTATTTCAAATTATTATTATTTTGAAATTTGTAACATCTGGAATGCCATTAAAGATGTGAGTAAGAAACAGAAATAGGTGCCTATTACAGTCGGATATGATTTTCCCCGAAATGCACATGTAACGGTAGAATGTAGTATGTAATTTCTGAAATTTCCTAATTACCTTGATACAGAATATAGTCCTGATATGTAGTGATATTCTGGTATAAAACATAAATTCGTAACCAATAAAAAATTGACACGTGAGATATTTTTCCTCTGTCAGTATTCGTTTTGGTATTATCTCTCTTGAAGTACTATCAATAGCAGTATATTGGAGCATTCATCAGTGATTAAATCCCGTAATGGTAACGGTTCTGCAAAAGAAGGAAACGTCCTGGGATGTTGACCCGGTCAAATAAGGTAGGGGGTCAGGAATGCTCCCCCAAGTCTGTACTGGTTCGTGATTCCACACGGTCCAGTATATTTAACAAGTCCCTGGCTGTTTTCGTGGCAATTCTGGATGGTAAAGTTCCAAAAATGCTCTCAACAAAATAATTTCAAAAATTTGTGACGATGACTTTGATGCGGAACTATTCATGTAGCAATTAGGATCCCTAAGTTCGTGCAAGGAAGTAACAGAAGAAGTGACTAAGACGTGCCCGGATGGAAAATTACGAGACAATTTGAAGACTACCCGTATTCACTTCTTCGGAGTGACTAATTATTATGATATCATTCGATAAAATACATCTTTCTAAAAAAAGGTATGATCGCGTATAGGAACACGTTACAGACGTAAAAATGTAGAATTTTTCCATTAAACTCAATTACGTTCTTTTGTACGACTTGTATACGTTTTATGTACTTCATTTTATTTATACTTTCTAAGTGCATTAACGTTTCGTCAATGTCCAGAATTTTAATCTAATTTTTCACGAATTCTACCGACATTACTGCAGGACGACGACAATGTTCAAATAACTTGTAATACTTCTATTCCGGTAAAATGTACAAATATTATACATGTATTGTATGCCGCTGGTATTCTAGATACATTTGATAACCATATACTATCGATATTTTTACCGAATTATGAGCAGATGGCTACAAAAAATGTGTTTGATGGAGATATCTCGGCACGGTTTCGAACAGTGCCGAGGTGAGTCACCAACAATATTTAACATGTAGCTTCCTGCCAATATTCCGCTACTCTGTTTACCAGAGAGTCTATCTTGAAATTATTGTATTCTAAAATTCCATCTTGAATTTAAAAAAAATCAAAAATCGCCTTTTAAATTTTTGGCAAAAAATCCAAAGAAATTAAAATTGAAGTTTTGGTCTTTTATTTAATTCCAAATGGAAATTTGGAATACAGAAAATCGATATGTTATTGAATTAATCTGCTATATTGTTAATATTGATTTATTTGCCCATATTCTTCTCAATTACATGTGAATATGCATTGGTACATGTGTACCGTACCGAAATATATATATATTTTCTGATAAATTCATCACTGCATATTTCCGTGAAAAACACATCCATAAATGATACATAAAAAAGGAGAAGGAACTATGTGATAGTTCAAATTTAAGAACCATGCACCAGTTGCATTGCTCGTCTCTACCCTTTATTTTGTGTTTATAGTGAGATATGATGAAAGAACATACATGATGTTTAAACGTATTGCCTTTGTACATGTACATTTTTATAATGTCACTTGATGTTAATATCAAAATAGGGATTACAGTGTTGCCTTGGCGATGAAAGCATTTCTCGGAAAAGGAATACATATGCAATATGAAGTAGGTGCACAACATAAAACTAGGTAGTATATGGACGTTAGGACTTGAATAAGTATCATACGTTACTAAAAATGTCAACTATTCAATGTACAAAACGAGATTGTACGAAATCCTTTACAATCCAGAATAATATGAAAATACATAAGCGATCTTGTATGTACTCCATAACACGTAATGAAACAAAACGGAGAGGGACAATTTTGTATGCAGAGGACAATTTTTATCGCAGATATATAGATAGAGGTGCAATAAGTCAGGTTGAAGGTAGATCCGTGCCCAATATACTGGACAGTTCGGGTGGCTTATGTGCAATGCATATTGTACAAGAATTTGTGGATTCGATTAAAGAAGATTAGTCCATATACAACGACTACATTGTACACCATCAAGAACAATATGAAGACGATTTAAGTACTATATATGAGAACATTCTATCATTCATAGATGCTATTGGTATAAAGAACGGGCCCATGTTTTTCTCTTTACTTTGTGATGATAAATTTGACATGAAATTGTTCCACGAAAAACTTTTTACACTGAATATGTCTAGACGTGTGCAACCATGACATATTCATGAATTTAAAAGTAGATGGGTTCACCAAAATGGATATTAAAGTACAGATCATTCGGAAATTAGACAGTCTTACATTTATTTAAATAGCATTCTTGATGTGATACGAGATCAAATTAGCTTAGCTTCTGAGCATGATGTAACCTTTCACCCATTAAAACCTATAAACAACAGGATTTCGAACCAAATGGAAACAAAACCGACACAAGTTCTATATAACAGGGTGAGGGAAGGTATATGCTGATAGAGTGATATAAACTTTGTACTTAATGACAATAGAACAGTTCAAACCAAGGATGGTAAATATTTTGTAAGTTTAACACTTAAATATTTATAAAAAACGGCTACAACATTGAAAACAAACTCACTCGTTGCATACCCAATACACGTCACGCTACTTCAAGTTTTTTTCTGAATGTTATCGATCATGGTAATAACATTTTCGGTCTCCTCCAAGTTGGTGTCCAGGAAGTGTATCCCGAGAAAAAAGAAGACTCCTAGATTTTCCGGAAAGAAGTGTATGGTCCCGTACAGGTTACAGACTACATCCAACTAACATCTCTTTCAACATGTCGCGATATAGAAATGACCTCGCTTCATCCAGCTATAACCATGGCGCTACAACCATTTTGAGGCCAATCAAATCCGGAATTTCCAGTAATACACAAGACAATATTTCGATGGAACCTATTCCCCTTAATTTTTTATTGCTTCAATATCCCGGAAGCCAAATATATGTATAGTGTTTACCACAATTTTCCTCCTACAAGACCATGTGTTTTTTGCATGGCTACAACAGCATATATGAAAATATTACAGGTCTGTCCACCTAGAACAATTGAATTCATACTGGTAGCCAAAAAGAAATATGTGTCTCTTTTACATATTTCAAATTCTCTTCAGACTAATAGACATGATCGAAAAGATAGTCTAGAATAGATATAATGCCTTCATGATATTCTAATGGTGTCCTGGGATTCACTATTGGAGAAGGTATCTATTTTACCCACTACTGCTACGCCCAGTATTGTTTAGATCATTCACATATGAACCATTTCACAACATTCATTTGGTAATCTCGAAGTTAATCAAGACAGGCTTGATGAATTACCTAACTAGGCTCCAAATATCCATAAATCCAGGCAAGCCTTTACGTTCTCGAAAAACATTCCAATCGGTGCGTACAAAACTGTTCCGAACATGCAACTTTCTTCTAGCAGCAATTGAGAACCATTTTGCACTTCCTAGTTTACATATAGATTTTTCTACCAAAAGAGAAATCACAGATGTTGAATGGACTGTTTCTAACAAATTGCATAAGGGGGATGTTGGAAGGGAAAGACTACAGGAAACGTGACATTGATTTACCTTCGTTGCATTTATTTATATATAATATTACAGGATTTCAAGACGAAGCACTACTCACAGATATAACTACTCTTTACTTAGATATTAGTTTATCCCTACTATGTGATCATAAAAGTGATGGGTGGTAGAAATAAAAAATCACGAACATTGCTACAAAATAAGGCATAGTAAAGAAATCATGATATCGGCATTTGGCACGCATTGTGACAATGATATATATACATAGAAGTTTCATCTTCTCTATCATATTGTGGAAGATATTTAAGCAATGGGTAACATTGCTATGCTTGATGCCTCTCCATATGAACATTACAATTTGCTTATAAACAATATTACAAGTCAACTCCGAAACGTATTGCAACACGTATGGGTGAAACTATAACCAACATTGTTCCAACATTGGGAATATCATTAATCCACGTCTTACGTTCTAACTTTTCGGACTTTGGTGCGTTACAATTATGGTAGATTCACGTCCCATTCCCACTACTTCTCCTTTCTCATATCCCTCAGGACATTGCGGTATCTTCCAATATTCCCCATGCCATTCATCCACAAACTTTATGATAAAACCAATTAGTTGTTCTATAGTTAGTTTCATTTTGGAACCATACAGAATGTTGAACTCATTTCCTTCCACCACAGCGATTCAATTGGACTATGAGCAGCATACTATTGGTTATAATCCAAGAATCTAACCTCGCAATGCTTAAAATTGTACCATCAACTTTATTGTCATGATCTCTGTTGGGAATGTAACCAAGAAATGTTTGAATGATGTATGTACTAGGTGGATTCTTGAAAAATTCAAACAATCTTTGTCAGCATCATATTTGAGGAGGACAGTTCTAGGAAACCTATCAAAAATATCGTCATCACTGTTATTTTCCACTATGTCTACTTCTATTTCAAGGAAACCATCTGGTTCCTTGTTACATTCTAAACCAGTCATTGCCATCTGATACATCTTTGTAGTTCGCCAACATGCCATGTCCCTCACATTTTGTACATTTCTATGTAACAACTTCCCTGCTGTGACTTCAATATGAATTTTCTTCCTCTAGGCAGTTCTTGTTTCTTTCAAATGGTATCTTGAACGAAAGAATGTGTAACTCAGTTTTTTAAAGAATAGATCTTTCTCCATACGTTTCCTATAACTTCATGCATCAGAAAGGAATTTCCTCACACGAGTTGTCAACATAGCAGTACTTCTAGTCACTTCAACAGAATCATTTCTGCTGTATTCAGTGGTTAACATTTCCATGATCATCTTTTGATTCCTGTTCGATGATATATTGTAGTATATTGTTCTCGTCATTCATAGGCGGTATATATACATTGTTGGTACAACAAATGAGTGTTAACGGTGCAGGTACAAATATTGATACATCTTCATTTGATTTATCATTTCCGGTACCAACAGCTGCGCGATTTGTCCAGTTCTTGTCAATTAATTCCTAGAACGGTACAATCTCAGATATTTTGGTAATAACCCTCCGTTATAACAACTTATCGGAGCCATTCGCTAGTACCGAATGGCTCCGATAAGTTGTTAGACTAGTAGGCTGAGATACTTTTTAGGGATTTCTATCGCCATTTTATGAGAGTACTTTCTACGCTCGTTGTTTCCATCACTTAATTGTTTTGCTAGTAGAGCATTGGGCTTTACTAGATCGATGTTCTCTATTTCCAATCTTCGAATCTCACTGCATAAAGTTTGTACTCTATCTTGCAGCTCCGTTATATAAATATAGTTACTGATAACCCCCTCTTCTGCTTCTTCAACCAGTCGATTGTAGAGGTTTAGAGATTGAGATATACGCTCCTTATCACCCTTCCCTGCTGACAGTTTCACCATTGAATTATTGCAACGGTCTACACTAAGTTCAGTGACAAATATGAGGTTGTTGGTTTCTGGTGGCTCATCATCAACCCCATCACTGTTGAATACGTAGTTTTTAACATTGCTCATCCTACCAGAGCTGTTATGGGCTCTGATCCAAAAACAGCTCTCGTATTATGGACAAGCAGACTAGTAGAGTACACTAGTCTGCTACAACGAACAAATAGAAACCATGTTACCCGAAGCAATAGCATTGTTGTTCCCTGTAGCCGAACTTTGCACAGAATATTGCGTTGCATTACCACCTTCGATAGTCTTGCTTTGTCCTGTTAGTGCGAAGCCCTACCTCGTGCTTCAAGTGCTCCAAATAATCGACGACTCATCCGTTGTTGTTTACTGGCTAGAGGTTCCCTATTACCTTTCATCCTCTGCGTCCATCACTGCTGCTTCGTACCAGCCCTTTCTGTTTCGCTGGCAGGGGTTTCGAATGATAGGTAAGTTTTTTCATAGCTATTAACTAAGTTTTTTTGATTCTACTGTGTGGTATTAACGTCCCAAAAACTTGCTTTGAAACCAAACTGTGATGATGACGTAAATTTTGGAACAATAGGAACTGTTTATGATAAGTATTAATACCGTATTGGGGTTTCAATTTAAATTTGATAGTTTGGCCACCATTTTTGGATCTGAAATCGTCACGGTAATGATATAAAAGTTTTCCCTCTATAATTCTCCGTTTGTTTGAAACTTCCATAATAATATTAAACTATAATTAACTGTTGGCAATGTTAGGATCAATTTTATTTGATTTTCAACTAAAATCTCATACATTTTATGTTATGAAACAGTATAAAAATATTGTATACCAAAATTCCATCTGCTATTAAATAAAATGCAAATAATTTACTTTTAAATTGTTGGAATTTTTCCGAAAATTAAAAAGGTAATTTTTGTAATTTTTTCAATTCCAGATGGAATTTTGGCATACAGTAAAATTGCTTTATTTCCGTTTCACGTTCAGGAATCTCACACTCTTTCAGTACATGCCTATACAGATATATATACAGAAGGTAAACAAACTTTTTGTCTATAAATATATGTATATATTTATATACACATATATGTATTTATGTATATACGTATATACGTATATACGCAATTACGCATATGTGTATATATTTTTATATGTATATACACATATTGGTATATATATATATTACGTATACATATGTTACATGCAAAATTTCAGAATGTCTCAGACATATATTCATATCTTGAAGATATTAACAGACTATTTATATCTTCAAGATATGAAAGTATATATAAAGTAATATACATCATGTTTATTATATACGGATATATATATATATACTCCATGGGTTCGTCTTACATGCAGAAAATATGTAGTAGTAATACAAGCAAGGTCTCAAGAAAAATTCATCCAATCAACATGTCTTTGCCAACTACTCATGAGTTTTCACTATACTACCGCTAAGTGACAATTCAGAGCTCTGCGATTCTTGAGAAGAAGGGCCCATTGAAGTCCTTTTATGCTGAAGGTACCTAAATTGGTGTGGCATGTCGGTATATGCATAATGCATGGTATACCTTTGCAACAGAATGTGGTCGTGTACTTATATTAGACATTTTCGCTTCTCACGTTTTCTATGAAGCACAATTTTCCACTTTTAAGGTCGAAAAAATATCAGATGTTTATGCACCAATTAGGCAACGAACAAATTTCAACGAATATGATCAACATACAACGGACCCGGACAATGTTGATCCAATTTCAATTGGTATTTCATACGCAGAGGATGGTACGTATCGTTCGGCTGCCGCACTGATGTTCAGTACACTACTGTAAATTGTGACATCAATAGAGTTCTACTAAACAAGCAATACATCGAAATAGCCAATGGATTTTCTATCGATGAACAACTTACAACTTTTTTCAAGAGAATAGCCATATGCTTTTTTCTGCAATGAAAGATGCGGCAGGAACAAAACTGGTAATCAAGAATCCCATCATCCCTTCAACGGCTGCACTGGTTATTGATCTAATCACACATTCTGCCTCAACAATCAAGCAGACGAATCCAAGAGATGCTTCACCGTCAAGCTCCTTCACTCGTGATGGATTAGAAAGTTCTACAAGGATTGGTCGTGAAATGAAGAAGAAGAAACGGACCTAATCAGACACGATACCACATCAGAGTTCTGGTACTCAACCTCGAAAGACAGATGTTCAAGATCACAACTACCACTATATGGATGTACAATCCAAGATAGAAGATGTACTTGAAACAACAGTTGCAGTAACATCAACATCTTTCGGATCTGCAGCTAAAGATTCCGTGTGAGTTTTGAAACAGGAAATGAAAAACAACTTCACATGCCTCGACGTCAGTCTCAAAAATTTCAGTAGGACAGCAGAATATTTCACCGATAAAATCTTGGGAACAAAGTTGACTTTCTCCTCACGGACCTACCCTACAATACTAGAAATGAACAAAATTGCTAGAATTCAAGTCACAAAAAGTGAACAGAGAAATTTATGTCTCGTCTGGTTAAAAATGCTTGAAAATGGCTCCGTTTTGCCATACATGGTCATATACCCTATTCGTATATGCAGTTCAGATATTGGGTTCAGATTCTGAGACAGCAGAAAATAATGAAACTGGCCGAAGATCTTGAAGAAGATGAAGAAGATGTTAATATGCTCCAGAATGCGTTTAAAGTGGAGACATAACGCACTCAACTACAACAAGGTATTGGGGGTATATTCAAAACCCCATCACTTCAACTCCTCAGTTATCTTTCCGTTACTGAATTTGCAGTGATTTTCTCGTAAAATGAATTGCCAAGAAACTGTACTAAATAATTGGTTACTCACAGGATGGTTCTTCCTGTCAATTCCTTATATCCTGGTTCTTTCGATTCTTCTACAAACACACTATGCCTTTCTCAGTCTGACCGATTAGCCCATCCACAGTTGGAAATGGAACTGTTTTCTGGACAATTCAAAATGCTCCGTCCAGAACAGAAGTCAACGGATTGGTAAATGGACATTATAGAGAAGTTCCGACCTCCAAGAGGTTTTGTGGCTGATCCATGAGATGGTGCTTTCTCAATAGCAACGGAATCTATGTTTTTGCTGCAACACAGGATATTTATTGTTACGGACATTGATCCAGAATGTCTTCATACGGCGCTTCCACAACTTGTGGAAAAATATTCAAGTCAATATTTAAACCCTAAGTCTGACATAACTGGTACTGCAAAAGCCATAGATGCGTCGAAGACCATGATAAAGGAAGTTGATTCAATCAACGTCAGAAAGAATTTGGACACAGAGAAAGTTCCTCTTGACTTACAAAGCATCCAGACATTCCACCTGTCGTAGATCAAGTTTTGTCGGAGGTCTACAAGGAAAAACTGTTTTGCAATTTACCAACATTTCAATGTTCAACAGGTCACGTACATAGAGAGCAATAATGATGGCTATGGACAATAAAAATCATCGAATAGCTAAATTTTTTATATTAGATGTTTCCGTGATTCCATCAACAGGCAAGCATCCTGATGCTGGACTTTGTGAGTTCATAAACCGTCTGATAGAATCCATTCAAATTATTCGCTATTAATATGGTACAATAGTTTACAAAGACATGTGGCTTCAGCAGTACAACGAAGATGTATAGGGAAGGCGGTATGGGAGTTTCCAGAGAAGTGTTTTGGGAATGGACTCTGGAATTAAAACAAAAGTTATTTGACAAATATGGTAAGAAACATACTGGCTGTCTTTTTCCATCCCATGGTGTACAATGAAGTACATAAACTATCCGAGTTACCGTGATGGAGATGGGCCAAGAAGTGGCAAGGTAAGTGACATTAATAAAAGAGCTTTAAATTTCCTTCTTATCGAAGATGAGCGTGCAACGTCTAACCAAGATTACTGGGCTTATAGTTTCTTCGCAATAGAAACAACTATGCCCATTCCTGTACGTTGAAAATTTTTAGTACCTTCAAGGTACTAAAATTTTTAAAAAGGACTAGGCCAAGAGTAATAGATTCCATAAGTTATGGGAGCTATTACTCTGGCTTAGCCCTAATTCTTTCAAATTAAAACTAGCCGTTATCGAAACATACCCAAGTGCTTCAAACAATCTGTCCTTTGCAACTCATTTTATCGTACTACAGAAATCAGATAGAATGCGCCTCAATCACTACTCTAAAGTGCAAAGTTTAGAAAACTCTTCTACATAATTATCTTTCAACTCTTCAGTCGCATAGATTTGTAAGCTTTATCCACATGACAGTTCCAGTCGGAGTAAAGCGCAGATAATATCTCTCTCGCTGTTGATGGGCTGAACATATATATCCTTGCAGTTTCAAAGGAAATGGAACGGAGTTGGAACAATCATTGATCCTTCAACACGTTTGAATCTAATATCCAGCCTAGTTTCCTAGAGATTGGTCTAGTTTATTACATATCCATTTATTTTTGGTTACAACTCATGTATTTCCTTACATCCCCACTTCT
Organism: Odonthalia washingtoniensis; assembly: GCA_032358235.1. Lineage (NCBI taxonomy): Eukaryota > Rhodophyta > Florideophyceae > Ceramiales > Rhodomelaceae > Odonthalia > Odonthalia washingtoniensis. The sequence continues at coordinate 14,634 of JAULBU010105402.1, forward strand.
TCATTCTTCGGTCAACGTAAGAGCAATCCCTAAATTTCTCGTAGGTATTTCATTGATCATCCTGTCCACATAATTTTCGCTGTTCTTGTTGTTCATAGACATTTTTCGAAAGAATTACTTTTTCAGCACTTGTAGGCTCTGAAAAGTCCCTTTCAAGTCGATATTTTCCTTTTTGAATTTCATAATTTCAGATTGAACAGCATTGATCAAACATATCTTTCTGTAACATTTCATCGATTTTTTCAGTACACGATAAATTGAACTCATTCATGTTAATAGATATTCTTCTATTTTCACATGTCAATTTGCGAACATCTTATTCCAGTTTTCTATATTATTCCATTTTTGCCTCTTTCGTTGTCAAATCTAGGTCGTTCATGGGATAAAGCACTTTTGGAATAACTGGATCGTTCCCTGGAATATTCTGAATGACATCAATAACTGTCCTGGGACACATGTTCTCAGTATTACAACTATCAACCCCATTACTACTGGATGAAGAAAATCTAGGACGAGTACTGCTTAATCTACTGATACCATCACTTCTGTTTCTTCGACGCCCACAGATCCTACCTTTAATTTAAACACGACGTGAAACAGAATTTTCGACAGATGCATTAGATGTAAGTCCTTCAATTTCCTGCTCCAAAAATTTATTTCCATCAGGCTCAACTTTTTCAAAGACCTTTCTGAATCATCCATAGTATTCCTTGCCCCATTTTGTGAAGATTATTACAATGTTGCCGTTTCCAGTCTTTGTGTGGGCTGTCTTCCTCACCTACTACTTGTCGTCTTCGATTTATGATCAATGCCTCTTCGGCATATCTTTGTCAAATACATTTCTTTTCTTGAAATACATTCTAATTTGATGAACAATATCAATCATATTTTTATTGGAATTGTAACGGCTGTACAAATTGTTGTTTTTCAACAAAATATTACGATTTATACACTGTATGCGCATTTTTTGCCAAATTGGAGTTTGTTTTTTTGTAAAAAAATTCGTTTTCCTATTTTTTTGCTCCGAAAAATTAGAAATCAGATTTTCTGCAAAAAACAAACTCCACTTGGGCAAAAATGTTTCTGGTTTCGATACATTTATAAATGAAAAATATACATTTTCTAATAGATTCCTTTCAATAAAGATCTCAATAGGCTGCATCATGCATATGATGGGGTCTTTACACAAATCCAATGTACAAATTCATGCAATGTAAACAAAACAGTTCGAATGTGTTTCTTACTGCATATGAATCACTTACATAAACACTCATCATGTTCATTTTTTTAGTTATCGTTATTACCAATATGTAATAAAAAAGATGCACTGTCAAGTATGTATTCTATAAGATGCATTAGTATTGGTTTCTAATACTTTTATTGAATGAAATGCAACTATCAAATACATACATGGTGTGACAAATAGTATTTCTATATTATTATATAAAAAAATATCGGTTGTAACAACACACGCATAAATAACTAAATAGAAAAATTGGTTAGGTAACATTTCCATACATCTACAACCAGACAATTCATTCTTCGTTTCACTTTATTTGCGGATAATTTCTCACAATTTCAGTTGTTCTCTTCTTACGGTTTTCAAGGGATAGAACTTGCGATGAAAACAATTTTGAATCGAATTCATGGTCTCGGATAATGATAATCACTTCCTGAACCACCTTCTTTCCAACATGGGGATCTAAGATACTTAACGATACAGCCAAATACTTTTTCAATACACCCGCTTTGGTACGTCAGTAACTTAAAATTTCAATAAGCATCTATAATTTTTAAATTATAAGGTTTTCAATAGTCTCTACAAATTTAAAAAATATTTGGGCTTTTATAGATCGCCACTTTGAACTTTATTGGGACATAATTAGCCAATAGAATATTGATAACTTCAATAACCGTTAATATGAAATCGAGTATCCCTGCAATGTGTAGCCGGTAAATTCACGACAGGAGCAACATATTTTTGACATATGGAAGATATACGACAGGTATTTTGGACTTTATTGAAAGACGATCAATAATTTTGAATCTCTTTCTTCTATACCTCTTCGGTAAAGCCCCATTTGATATCGGTGTTACCATCGAAATATTATTGGATATATCAAATAATACGTCAATTTTCATTGCGCCTTTTCCAAATTATTATAATACTTTTCCAATAATTAATAAGGGCTAAGTGTCCCGGCATATTCTGGTTGCCTATAGAACATTGAACCTTTTCAATATTGAATTTTTTAAATTTTTCAAAATATATTGTTTTATTTTTTCTTTAAAAAATAACATTTAAATTAATCAGTGAGCAGTCAGTGTCGCGACATAGTTCGAAAAGAAGAAATATGATAAAAAGAAATAAGTAAAGAAAACAATATGAAAAAAGAGAAGCTCATACTAATGTCCTTCTCACATTGATTTCGACCAGTTGTTCGATTGGGGCGTCCATTTGGTTTTTCCAGCGTCTGCATCACCGACTGCGCATCCAGATTCTCCCATTTCATCCAACGACACTCCCGACACTTCAAACCCTTCTCCATCCTATCCACGCGTCCAACCACGCCGCGCTTTCTCAAATCGCACACATCAATAATTCCGTCATCTCTCTCCAAATGCCATCTTACACAAAGCCCCCCAGAGCCCATCATCCCCATCATTGAAGCCATCAAAAAAATCACAACTCGGCGAACCAGGCCATCGTTTCTTTGACTATTCTCCCGAACGCATCGATTTTGTTCGCATACGCCACGTTCTCGTCGGCATATAAGACCTGTGAAATACATTACACACCTCCATTCTCTCACATGATACCACACTATCATCTCTTGCTTCAACAATATCCCTCTTCCATGCATCCCGTATAAGTTCCAGTGCCATTGGTTGGTGCCGTCATGACGATATTATGTCAACCTCCATTACAGACGCTTTAGTAGAGGACACATTTTTAAGCACAACTTTATCAAGCCGTCCTCACGTCCTAAGAAAAGTTGAATCCATACACGGATGGCATTTGTTCGTTGTAGAATATTCTCGTCACAAATTACTTACGACATTTTCGAAAACTTCTTCCAGTTCAAACCCTAATCAATGATCTCGGAAGCAACCCGAAGAAGTACAATTACCTTTCAAAGGTACGTATGCATTACAAACACTCGGATGTCAAATGAATCGAAGTGATTCTGAAATAATGGCAAGATCTTTAGAACACACAGGATATAAAAAATAGATGATACCTTCCGCGCATCTCTCTTACTCTTAAACACATGCAACATTCGTGAACAGGCAACAAGTCATCAACCCGATAGCAAGGTGCAATAGCCGCAGGCCGCCCATTAGTTTCCCTAACAATTTACAGCTTCTTTGTAATTAAATCCTCCTCTGGACGACCATTTAACAAAACAGCAGCCTGACCGAGCATGAATGACACTGTTCGCCACGTTATTGATGATGAAGATCCAACACATAACAAGGACCAGTCTAGTCCTCCCAGCACCTTACTCAAAAATGATGAACCTACAAGGATTGTCGTAGTCGCTGGTGCAGCAACTCCATCCGAGTTACGTACTGCAAAGTAGTGAGGATTTAGTTCCTCAACCTCCTTATCTTCCTCCTTTCTTCGATTCCATGAACATCTTCTCTTTTTCCTACATCCTGACGTGATTTCATCACCTTCCTCGTCCAATTTTACAGGAATAAATCCACGTGTCTTCGCTGCATTCTGTACTTGCATCGCCATGATAGGATAATCAACCGCACGCACAACTTCATCAGGTGGTAAGTTAGCTAATTCAGCAGCAGCTTCGACCGCATCTGGTAATCCTCAGATTCTATCCACAAGTTTTAAGTCAATTGCATCAATCCGTTCAACCAATCAATAAATCATAGTTTTTGCATTCCATACGCTACGCATCCACCGAACAACCTCAACTGAACCCTTTAAATCGAGTTCAAGAACCTGATTTCCATCTGCATCTTTCGTCGTATGTTCAGCGACAACCTTTGGAAACTCCTCCCACGTCCGAATAGCAAGCTCTCACAGCTTACGCTCCAAGTTGAGTAAGGCAGACACATGCAAAATCGAATCATACCCATTCGCATCTTTACTTTCCTACCTTCTTTCTCATTTTCTTTACCATTTGTAGTGGACCCTCTTCCACATCACTCCGTAAAGCCTCCAATGGACATGTATCCAACCATTTTAAATTTGCTTTAAATGCACTGATTTCTGCCTGCGTCATCTACCAAATATCATTCTGTTAGTTGTCTGTCACTGACATAGACATAGGGACAGAAAAGTCAAAATTAGACAAGTTGGAATCAACTGCGCCACTGTCAAAAAATTCTGCCACTACTCCTTCTTTACTCCATGTATCGACGATTTGTTGCATTGCTTCACGCCATTTCTTCTCCGACTCTGCCGGAAATTCTTTTCTACTTTCCGCATTCGCTCGAAATTGTTTTCGCATTTACTTTGGTAATTCGTCACGATTCGATTGTTCATCAATAAGACCTATATAAAACGCTTGTTTCGGCTTCATGATACCTGTATCAATTTCATCACGTACAGCTTGTTTTGAAATACCCAGCCCATTCGCAATCCCTTCCACAACTTCATGAATAATTGCACCCAGTAACGATTTTGTAGATTCTTTATGAGCATCTATGAATTTATCTTCAGTAAATGAATTAGCAGCTGTTTTATAATTCTCACCCGAAACTTGTATGGCTTGGTTAGAATTGAGATACGGTTAGGAAGGTCGAGGGATATGCCAAAAGTGATGGGGATCTTCAATGGTGAGGATGAACGTGATGAAGTTAGGAGTAAAGGTGGATGCAGTCGTGAGCGAAATTTGAGTTGATTATTAGCACGCTTGTTCCTCGAACCAACAGTGTAAACACTGTAAGAACTTTACAGTGTCATTTTCCTTTCTTAAATAATAATTTGGGTATGTTTCAACTTCTAAAACACCCAATCGCCGTTTTTGTCATTCCGAGATATGAGCCAAAACATTTTTTTCTTGATATTTTTCAAAAGTTTTCAAAATAATAATATTATTATTAAAATGTCAATAATTTATGGCAACCAGTCAACTCCATTCATTTACATTTTTCTTTTTTAGATAATAATGCTAATTGGAATAAAAAAACATGAAAGTTCCTTTCTTTGTCCTACTCTCTTCCCTACAATAAGCGTTGCTAATTAAATGTAAATGATTTCACTAATGTTAGCGTAGCTCATGTACTGATCAAGTGGCATTCAAGAAGGAAGACGAACGTTTCATGCTTCAAACAGCTGCTCGTAAGCCCTGAAGTCGTCTTTCACTTTTTGGATAAAATTTTCATCATCATTGTATAAGACGACAATCTTCAACTTTCCATCGCCAAAAACATTCTTCCTGAAAACATCAACAGGCGAGATTGTAACGGTAGCATTACAACAACAGGGCCTTCACCTAAAGCCTGACATACACACGACTTTCGCTTCGTTTCTTATTAACGGTTGATCAGCTTGTAAAAGATGAGTGATAACTACACGGAACTAAACTGAACCGGAAATTTTAATGTCTGTAAATGAAGCTTGATTCAAGTACTGTATGTACTTTATGTTCATTGCTGTCATTGTATTCATTTTATCTATACGACAGTAGAGTATATTTATATTCAATATCGTACGGTTTCGAATAAAAATGCAGTGTACTTAATGATACTTCATGTTTATTATTTATTGAAGGTTTGATGATTTGATGTAAGTTAAAGGGTAAATCCTCTAACAGTCTCAATAGAGCCGTTATGGTGAATTGGAAATAGATAATCCCGTTCAGAATAATTTCTTGAATGTGCATGAGAATGATATTCTTTGCCCTATCAATATAACATAGAGTTTTTATTTACAAAAGAATGAACAATCTCTTTTATTCAACAGCAAAGAACGCAAAAACTAGTTTATTAAACATCATAGAATACAACCTCATCTCCTAACAATTTAATATAATGTAACGAAAGACTCGCGGACGACGTTCTTCTCCGAAGAGGAATAGAATTGATATAACAGATTCTCCACTAGTATCAACGGTGAAAAAATATGGAAGAGTTCGCAGGACGGCGACAGAATATGATCATAAAAAAATTATTCCGGTGGAGAAAAAAAGACAGCTAGCAGAAGAAGCAAATGGTAATCAAATGCAAACATTGAAATTGAGGAAACAGAACAATGCTTGCAATAATATGATTCCTTCAACAAGGACAGTACAGGATACCGTAACACCTGCACAAAGATCTGAAAGCAGTAGTAAAACTAATCCTGGAGTAATTACAAAAGAATCTGGAGATATGGATGACCCTATGGAACAACAAAATTGCGAGATGGAATTTCATCGCAAAGTAAATATGGTACTTGATTGTTACAGTGGACCAAGAAACGAAATTGAGTTTCGGAGGCAGGATGGTTGTGAATTAGGCAGAAGGAAGTCTCAGAAACTGGTCAACAATAGAAGATCATCGACTAGTTAATTTGTTCGTTCGTTACATTTTGTGGACGAAGGTGATGAGGAACAGATTGGTAACGGTCATATGAACAATACGAGAACGAGAAGAGCGATTCCATTGGAAAACTACAACAGACTGAAATGTGACATTCAGAGTTCAAAAAAATCAACCCGATAATTATTTGAAGCTCTAAATCTATGGCTTTAAAAGTGTGAAAAATTGGTTAAAGAGAACGAATCAATGAAATTGAGAGCAGAATTTGATGAAAATCTTCTAGAAACTGACTTAAATAGGGCCTCCACTTTTAAAATAAATGGAATGTCTACTAACAGTACCAAATCTTTACAACATAATCTGAGAATAGAATTAAGAGATGAAGAAGTTGGTCAGCCTATCTTTAACGACATTCGTGAGTTTGCTGATGGAATTTCACTCTTTGCACACCAATATACTAACGAGGTTTTCCAGTCATGGGGTACGTACCAGGAGGAGAGCGTATCATGGGATCCAAACGTGCACACAGAGCAGGACAGAATAATGAGAGATTGGAGAGGTCTTGTAGTTAAAGCAACTGAGGATGGGGAAACGTATTTGTCGAACAAACAAGAAAGTCACCCATTTGTATCACCACTTGTTACAGTAGAAGAAGAACCAGATGGCCGCCTTCTTGTTATCACCAATCACATACCCGTTTACACAATGGAAGAGTGAAAGCGTGGGACAGTCTTCACAAGCACTCCATAAACCATGAGAAATTTTATTGGCCAATGTGTTGTCACTGTTCTGCGTACAAGTATAGGAAAGCTTCCATCAGAGGAACTGGAACTGGCTGTATTTAAATCAGCAATAGGAAGTCAGATTCTCTTGAACAAATTTGATGCAGTATGGAGCCAATCTATGAGCGCGAAGAAAAAGGCTGCTAACGACATGTTTCTCTCTCTTCTTGGGTACAGAGCAAAAGTTGCCACTAGATCAGAAAACGTTGAAACTGATTTTGAATCGACAAGATTCGTCCAAAAGAAAGAGAAATTGAAAAAATAATTTAAGAAGTTACATGATGGTACCAGAGATACGACAGGGTGGTCTAGAGCAAAGTTTGAAGATCTTTGCGCCGAATCTGAAAATCTCTATCCTATACCGCTGCAGAAAGTTGATCGTGCGGATATTCTATTTTCAAATGAACTTTCCCGTGAGGCGTTTAGAAATTTTAGATGATTTGAGGTCTCAAAACATGATAATGTCATTATTATGACAATTATAAGATTGTATTCAATCATAATATTCCGCGGTAAATTCGTTTCTAGATATTTCAAATCAAGAAAGTATCGATAGATTCAAATCAGACAAATAAAAGGAAAGATAACAGAGATCAGACCGATCAATAGTTCCAGTAACATTTCTGGACCAAGAAATAGAACCAATGAAATAATTTTGTACTGCAAAGAAGTTACAATCATGTAAGGGTGGAAAAGTTCCAATTGAATCTTCAGGACGATTCAAGTCACTGTTACCAATAGCTGCCGCTCAGATGTTGAAACAAGTACTTATGGTAATGAAGACAAAATTTATGGCTGACAACAAACTTGACCTATTTTTAAAGGAACGTCAGGTAGAATCTAGAGGTGATGATAGGAACAGAATCCGTAATTACTTCATGTCTCATACTTTGGCATTCCGATATCCACTCAACAGACAGTTTTATTTATCTATGAATGCAAAAGCTTTTGCTAGTTACGTGTGTGAATGGACTAGTTCTGTATCTGATTGCTTTAGTCTCCACTAAGATGAATTGGTTTCTGCATTTGTCTATTTCAATGACTATGACCCCCTGGATGTCATGCATGACAGTGATGAAGAAGATGCCGATTAAATTAATAAACAACATGTTGAACGAACTATGGCATATGATGAATGGGATATTACTATGGAGGATACATTAAAAGAACATGATGTTGATGTAGAAGGAGTTGAAGCTAATGATAATTGTAGTGACAATGAGGACCTTGAAGATGAGTAATAGCAGACTACAAAAAAGAAAGGTATAGCAACTATTTCATCAGAATCACAAATCAAGTCATTATTTCTCTTGATAATCAAGTTATAAATTTGACATTCTTCGCAATAACGATAGAAATTTTAATTTTGTTTCCGATATGAAGAAATATAAATCCTCAATACCACAAGTTCTGAGCAAAAATCAACATCATATTTCCTAATCAAGCAAATGGGGGACTGTGTAAATGATAGAAAGACTGATCGCATCAAGTCCAATTCATTAGAAGTATAACAGAAAATGAGAAGGGGACCTGGTTGATGGTGATTATATGATAACTATTAGTTGAACTTCAATATTGAAAAATACTACAACCTTCATTGGGTATCATAATCATACACCTCTCCTCGAGCATAAAACATCTATTCACGAAAAAACATTCTGTTTACCCAATTTTCTTCTCCATCACTTAAAGAAGCGTTCCAGTTTCTCACATCATTCTTAGATAATAAGCCTAATTTGTTATCTGCAGGGACAATATTGATAATCCCACGTATGCTATCTATTGGAAGTATACCGAACCGCTTCGATTTCTGGATTTTACCTTCCTCGCCCTCACTTCTTTCCCACTGTAATCGTATACAATTTAATTTTCTATCTATACAGTCGATCTCCAACTCCTTACTATCCAAAACATGATAATAATGAAGAACACATAGTTCACTTTCAATTCTTTTATCACATTTAGTGCATCGGAGAAGTTTGTTCTCCTGACAAGTTATTAATTATTTTTTCTTATTCGGTATACTGAAGAAGCAAAGACACTTTGTGAACCACACAGGCATGTCACAATTATGATTATGTTCATAGTCAACAGATTCAACTATTACATTATCAAAGCGAGGCCACTTTCATCCATAAAATGATCGCTAGGCAACAATTCTTTGTGAAATTATATATGTATCATTCGGTATATACAAAACGTTCGTCCCTTCTATCATGTCTGCCACTTTTGGTGGCCAATATTCAGATATATAACCTGATGCAGGAACCTCAATTTTTACATGCCTGGCTTCTGCAAGTTTCACATGCACCACCAGGTCCTCCGGAGAAGCGTGGCCACGATTTCGAATCCGTCCCCTCCAACTGTAGAAAAAATATCTATTACACAGTCCGAAACTTCAGTTCTTACCGATAATTCATTTCGGCTACAATATAAATATTTGCGGAACAATTCCATTTCCTGTAACGTAATTGGTTTACATATTCTAACTAAGAAATAACCATAACATTTATCAACTTTGATTCTACTTTTGTTTGGTCTTGGTTTTTTCAAACTATTACCAGGAAAATCTTCATAAACTTTCTGAGATGATATTCTGTCACCATACCTTTCTTGGCATCGTGATATCGTTTCATTCATAACAGTTCCATGTCTATTCAAGGTCATTGAATAGTCTTCTTTGAAACCCTTGTGACCCATTTCATATAACCCGCTATGCATATATGTAATTCCTTCAGTCCTTTTAGGATCTTCGACAACATAATCCAACATATGCCACTTGTTTGTCCCCATACTGGATTGATGATACTTCTCAAATATTTTTTCCACAGGCCTTGAATTATTTTATACTTAATTGCAAATCAACAAAATCCTGAGGTTCGCAACCAGGGTTCCTTCCTCGCTTATAAATATGATCTACAATGGAGACATATTTTATGAAAACTTCGGTTATCGGGGCTTCGTTATGGTTTCCACAATATCAGTCGACAACAGACGCCATGAAAGGAAAACCAACATCTACTGCATCGTAATCTACAGCCTCCAACATACGTGTTAGGCCAGTTTCCGTGAAAACTCCTGGCAATCTACTGTTGGCAGTTCCCTTCGAAAAGTCAACATGTAACCCATAACCGACGGACAGATTTTGAACATTACATAAGAAAATATTCAAATTCCTCAATACATACTTTCTGATTGTATTATAGAAGCAACCTGCACCCCTGTTTGTTTGAAATTATTTATGAGCTTTGGCGTTATTCATCTCTAAGTAAAATGGACAGACTATCCTTCAACATCCTTGAAACACCGAGTGACAAGTTATGTAGCTGTTCAAATTGAACAATTGCGTAGATATCAACACTAGGATAAATTCCAACGAAAGCAAAATATGCTAAAACTGGTAAGAACGATAAAATTGATTTCATCTTCAAAGTTTCCATAATTTCCGTGTCCTCTTCTTCAAGATTTTTGATCAATTTTATTGCGGTTCTCAAATTTCGCTCCGTTGCTCTCGTACAATTCGATAGATATTCTTTTACGACGTCGCATGTATGACAAGGGGATAGGGTCGAGGAGTTGCGCTTTACACTGGTCTTGTCCTCCGATTCTGGTAAGTCTGCCACATACGAAGAAATCATCAAATTCGCACGGAGCTTCTTTCCATCAGAGGTGGTTACTGAAATATCTTCCTCAGCAATATGCATTATGTCAGAGCAGATAAATTCTACTGATTTGTTCAAACTTCTAAGCATGTCATATCGATCGATATTCCGATGTACAGATTTTTCAGACCAAGAGGTTTTTGACTTCTGGGCACCAAGCTCATGGTGGGGAGTGATACACATATAACTAGCAAGTAAGCCAACACAAAACTTTTACGACACAATATCATCCCTTCTATTCTTTTCATTGAAATTAAGTAGATGTAAATGCATAGGGTAAAAAGAAAATTAATTCGGTTTCAAACTGATTTGAGATTTATCGCTGTAAACCTGCAAGATGGCAACGAAAAATCCTCTCCATCCTCGTCAAATGTTTTGGAATGGCGTTCACACCGATTTCTGAGTTCATTGGATGCGTACGGAAAGCATGATTAGCAGCTGGGGTTATTATAATGGAACCTAACGATGCGGATTCAATCTCGGTGCTAAGAAATTCCAACGCATCATGCTAATAAAGATTCAAATTTATTTTCAGAAACAATTGTACGTTTCATAAATCCATTTTTCCCAATCGTTTCTTCGTATCCAGAGAGCAAAATTCACGGATAGAGGATATATTCGGAAA
>JAULBU010105513.1:0-26187 GCA_032358235.1 Odonthalia washingtoniensis
CTAACCATTACATCCCCACATAGCACGTCCTTCTTGCCATCATCATTATATGATGTATTTTTTTTCTTCCTCATTTTCAGAACCAATTCTTTTGTCATGTCTGCCGCAGCGACAAACCTCGACAGTATCATCAGCAAGTTTCCCGTTTACATCATGATATAATCCACCATCCACTCTATAATTATGTCTTCCATTGTTACAGATCTATTCTTCCAGAGCTAGCCGTTTTTACCATATTTTCCATATTTTTAATTGACTGATTCATTTCCTCTTTTGTCACACGTACCCCATTTTTTAACAGGACTATTCTCTCAACTTGTAAAACCGTATTCGAAAGAATACAGAAAACATGAGGTGTTACTATCATCACCATACTGATAAGATGATTCCTGTTCATTTATTGTATCCTTTTATTCCTTTTTCGACATCGTTTTTGTATAACCCGCTGACATCCTTGCACAACGCCGTTCTATTTTATTCTTGTCCTTTTCTTTAATTGTTTCTTACAACCTGCATAATACCCTTCCCTCCCTTCTTCGCTTTTAAAGACCGGATTACGTCATATTTTTTCGTCACCAGCTATGCCATCAATTTCGTCGCCTTTTTTTCAAACTTTGCTTCGTTATCATCGTCTATTAGAAGACTGATAACTTCCATCTTTACTTTCCTTTTTTCGTTGCATGTTTCTTCTCCTTTACCTTCCCCATTGACCCCATTACCCAACATACCATTCGTGGGGTTCTTCTTCTTCTGCTTTCTTTCCTGCGTAGTTAAAACATTATTCTTAATATTCAGTTAGTATAACACAAGTAGTTAGTATTGTATCAGTGGTCAGTATTTTCTGTTGCAATTGTCGTATAATCTGTGTGGGAATCACTTACCGCCATTGACATCGAATTGAGCCAGTTATGTGTTGGTGAAGGAAAAAAGTGCCCGTTCCTACCAGTAAAATAATTATGGAACAAAGCGCCGTCTGTTCCATGTTATAAATAGATAATACCCTGCCTCCCATCAAATTTCCTATGACATAACTAATGTCGCTATACAGATACGTCACAGAACATTATCGGGCTGCATACTGTAAATTCACCCATAACAACGGTACACAGAAATCCGTGTCTATACTACAATATCATTGTCATAATGTTGAGGTCAGCAATGGTATAATGACGGTTTAAAATCCGTTGAACATAACCTACTAAAATGTCAAAAGCCGTCAAATACCCCATTTGTGACATTTTAAAACATTGTGACATTGCCTCCCTAATGGAATAGGGGATACACAAATTTGTTTTTCATATTCTATTTCCGACAGAATCGGTATAGCGATTGTGGGCCGGTGCACACTGTAAATTGTGGGAAATATCGACAATACATGTCTCTTCTGCGTTGAACCATCAGTTAACTGTTTAGAGGCATCACTACAGTAGTTGATTGTACGATAATTATGGCCTGTATACAGTTTGTACAGTGAAATGTACCAACTTCATTACAGAAGCGCGCATCTGTAACGCAGAAATGACCATTACCTCGTTCCCATTGGCTAACATTTACTGTACATTGCATGCGACTCCATAGTTCAAAAAGAGACAACTAGAGATGAAATCTTGAAAAACGGTCCGCATCAAACTATTTTCTAAAAATAGGCACTGAATCTAGAGTAGTTTTTGTCTCGCATTTTTGGAACATCTTTCCGACCGATTATTTGCCATGTTTTACGTTGTATTAACCGTTCTATTTATTTCTTTTTTTGCTTTATCGAACTGCCAAGCTCTGGGGTCAGATTGTTTAATAATTCCAATAATAAAAACATAACTGGAGGAGTTTTTATGTTCACCAATAGATTTAACTACAATTGAAATATCATTGTAGTCCCTTCGATACGGTTTTATCTGAAATGAATTAAATGTTTGTCTTTTTGTGCAACCTGTGGTTTGGACAGTGATAGTTCTACCATTAACATGACATACAATTAGAGGCCCTAACCCATTCCTTGATACTTTCGGAAAATATTAAAACTTCTTCTCCCAATTTGAAGATTCTGTCGGCAGCTGGGGGTATATTATTGGTTGGTGTTGCGAGAATTTTACGTTCTGCAACGATATAATTCATTTCCACATGTGCCAAGGATAGGGATTCCATTCTTTCCTTCTGCCGAGGCAAATATGTGCTAATAATTGGAAATCTGAGTATGATTCCAAAAACTAATTTAGAAGGTACTAGTCCTCTGTCATTTATCGTATCGTTCATAGCCTTAACAGAAATTTTTAGGATGAGAACTCCTGGAATATTCTCGTGCTGAAGTTTAACTTTCTTGTAAATTATGCGAAGGGGGTCGTGTAAGTTCTCTCCTATTCCAAGAGAACTGTGTGCTTTTACTCCTGATAATCTAAGTTCGATTCCTAACATATCGGTGATATTTTTCATCTTTCTGGAGTAAAAACGGAACCTTGATCGGCCCTGAGCCTGTTCGGGTGGCATGTGTACGTGGTATACGTTTCAATAAAGGCTAACCAAACACCTTCTACTGATTTTCCGTAGTTCACTCCGTTGGAGTTCCGAAATATTGCTCAAGAGAACCTAGTAGCTGTATCTACAATGTGTAATACAGATTTACTATCTAACCACATTAAATCTACGGAGAGTTCTTGTCCGAAAACTAAATTTTCTTCTGACGGTAAAGAAGCCTTCAAGCTTACTGGCGGCGGAGAGATTTTTTGACATATTTCACAGTATGATTGTATTTTTTCGAGAGTACGGCGTGTTTTGAAATTGGTTTCCTAAGGTCTTGCTGTTTTTAGCAAATTATACAGTTTGTCGGATGTAGGATGTGAAAATCCTCGGTGTATCTTGACTAATTCTTTGGAAGTAAAAATTATTTCCTTGTCTATATTCCATTCCAAATAAATATGTCCTTTCTTGCATGCTAAAGGTATTTCAAGGCTTAATACAGTACAGCGTAATTTATTTTCCACCGTATTGACAAAGAACTTATATTTATCCAAAACATCTAATTAAATAAGAAATGAAACATCTGTTCGGACAACATCTACTTCGAGTGTAATGATACGACTTTGGAATATTGGTATTTTATTTATAATTGCGCCTAGTGATGCTTGTTTATCAGATCCAAATTTGTAACTGTTTTTGGATGGTATGAATTTTAACTTCGTTTTAGTAAATTTGCAGTAAGCCAATGCTTGCTTAAATCCAATTACTGTGGTTTGTGCACCGGTATCTAAACATGCTCCATCCCAAGTTGTGGAGTTTGTAAAAAAATTAAATTTAATTGGAATAACGTAGAAATTAAAGTGTTCATCTTCATTTTCTTCATTGTCCGATTCATTGCAGTGTATTAAATCCAGAATGTTCTGTTCCTTGACGTCTTCTTGTTGTTCTTCTTCGTTTTATTGTGTTGGGATATCTCCTGTTGAGCAGTCAAGTTCTTCTGAGCTAAAGAAATCTTCTGTTTGGCGGCATAATTTGAATAGAATAGTACTTTATTTTCCTGGATTTTGCGTTACTAGATTTTGACCATTATTTAATATTTTTTTTATGAGGGCAATTTCTAATAAGATGGTCTGGACTATTGCAATTGAAGAAACGTCCTTCACTGTAATTGTTATTATTGTTATTATGTATGTTATTAAACCTAAAGTTCGATATATTGTTAAATGTATTGGGTTGTATGTTGTTAAACCCATTTTTATTCCTATTGCTATATCCATTGTTAGGTCAATTTTGTGAAAATCTATACGGTCTTGAATAAGTGATCCATTACGGCGTGGTACTCCATATCTTCCTTGTGCTTGGTAATGTATACCAGGAATATTGTTTGAATTGTCCACTTGTAGGCCATCCATCTTTTTACCTTCTGCTTGTTTCTCTTCTTGAAGCCATGCAGCGTCCAAAGAGGTGTAAAGTTGCTGGAAATTCCAAGGAGGAGTCGCAGTAGCAATTTTTGTTAATACACTATGTGTCCAATCGATACCTGCTCCTGGCTCAGTTAAATATTCTACTTTTACCTCTTCGGAGCGGTGTGATCGAGGTCCTTGTGGAGCAAAGCGTGTAATTTTGTCTCTGAGATCTTCCAAAAAGTCGCTCATTGACCCATTGTTCTTTTCCATAATGGATGTAATGCGCAAACCTTGTAAGTATTTGCGTACACGGTTTTGCCGGGTTATGATATTAAATTCTTGTTGCATTAAGGCACATTCATCTTGAAAAGATGAACTGTCAGCTACCTTAAGCCTATAGAATCTTCTTGCTTCGCCGGAAAATAGATTATGGAAATAGCGTACTTTTTGTTGCTGCTCCAGATCGTAGTCAGTACATACATCTATGTAGTTACCAATGTATTCACCTATATCTTATCCCAGTTTACCAGTAAACTTGTCATCTTTTTTAAAGCAACTAACACAATAAACCGAACGAAAAATATCGCGAAGTATTGTTATACTTCGCGCTTTTTTCGTTCGGTGTATTTTTGGTTGTATTGAGGTGTCGAAGAATGTCTGTTAGTCTTAGGCTGACTATCGGCAGAGGTGGGTGTGTGATTTTTACAACTGTCATATGGTCGCGTAGTGCTTTTAATTGATCTAATGCTAGCTGTTTATCTGCATCATCCGTTAGAAAGCATCCTGTAATTCCCCAAGATATCCTAGTATTCTCTGGATGAGAGGTGTATATGAGTCCTCTAAGAAGTGAATAATCTCTCATTATCTTCCAAAGGGTTGTTGGTCCACGAAGGTTGTCCAAGTTGTGAAGAAATTCTACAGTAAGTTCGTCACGCATTTGTGTGACACACGTTTCGTTATCAATGTCATTATGTTGGTTCATAAAACCTTCAAGAACTCCTTTGAATTCAATGTGAATATCGCTTACAGGTTAATATGATCTCAAATCTGCTAGTAGTCCTGGGACATGTGCCATTTCTACATTAATTTGAATGCGAACAATTTTTATTTTCAATTTTTGTAAGCCCCCTTTTTTATTTTTATTTTTATTCTTATTTATATGTATTTATAAATATATGTTTTGTAATACGTATGTGCTTTTTTTGAATGTACGTATGTGTATTTTTGTTTTTTGAGGGATAAAAAGAAAAACAAGTTTTAAACAAAAATGAAATGAGAAAAAAATATGATAAAAATATGGGCTAGAGAGAGAGAGAGAGAGGGAGGGAGGGAGAGAAACGAACTGAAAAAAATAAAGTGAAATTACTTCTTGCCTTGATTTTTGATTCGGTTATTCCTGTAATGAGTCTTTCCACCAATGTGCGCGTCCCAATTGTGGCGAGATGGAAAAGATATTTTGCAGATATGACAGTAGAATGTTTCCCTATTAACTGCTCTTATGTCTCTAATTCTACTTCTATGTTCCGAAATTTGATGGCGGTTGAATTTTTGTTTACACGGTTTACAGTATATCGTCTTACGTACTGCCCCACTACTTTCTCTGTCCGTCCCGATTAGCTCGATACGTTGTGCCATTATTACGTTGATAGATTGAATTTCCAGCCTGTTATTTGTTTGTATGGGTGTAGACGAGGATGGTATAATGGGCGGTGGAAGAGAGACTGTTCTTAACGTGGCAAAGGGTGCTGTGTCTATTTGTTGTACAGTTACTGTGTTTGTAGTTGCTTTCTTTGACGGTTTAGACGGAGCTGACAGTTTCGAAGGAACTGTATTTTTATGAATCATACGTTCAGCCACTGTAGGTGATGGAGACCCAGGTGGTGTGTTAACAGGACTATTACTTGTACCAACAATTGCCTCTTCTAATTCAATTTCCCTTAAAACGGTGTCGGAATATTCGCTGTCAGATGTTTCCCCACTGGAGTTAAGCCTTTTTACCCCTGTATTTTTATTTGTTATGTTCTTATTCGTATTCACTGTTAAAAATAAAATTACGATGTTAGTGTTTTATTTTCAAAAGTGAAATTTATTATAAGTCAGGGAAGAAAAATTAAAAAATAAGTTACTGTTTTTTTAAATTTTTCTTTGACTTAAGCAAAAACTGAATTGAATCCTAGAGTGACACGATCATTATTAATAATTTGTATTTCTATCTAGTTTTCTCACATCTGAAAAATTTCCTAGGAATTTTTCAGTCTGCGAAAGTGTAGAAGTTTTTAATATGAACTTGTCTTTAATTTGGACGTTGAACCTTAATTGTTCTGTAGTTCTTTATCGAGTTCAACTCGATTTTACAGAATTCAGTTTAGCGACACTTATAAGTAAGCGCAAGAAGTTGTTGCGCTTACTTATAAGTGTCGCTAAACTGAGTTCTGTAAAATTGATAATCGATACCAGGAAAATCCAAGAGATGGATGTTCGAGGCCGTCTTTTATATCGGTAAACAATAGTAAAAAATAATTGTATTATGAGTAAAACATATCAAAAGATCATAAAATAGAAATATCAATCAAAAACATAGAATCCCCTCATAAACATAAAAGTAGTAAAATAATTACTTACAGTAGAAAATATCTTAACGGGATTTGAAACGTCTAAATAATGTTGCGTAGAAATTACGTTTTGTGCAAATACATATTAACAGACGGCGAGGTGTGAACTGACAGGTACGGGAGCTAAGGAAATGTTTCGACCTAGCGGAAAACCGTCATAAAAGTAATGGAAATATTAGAATACACTGTTCATCATAAGTAGATAAAAATTGCAAAACAATGTTGATTGACACTGTTGTGAGATCCATTTTGTCATAAGAAAAAGTTCTGAAACGGCAATAAATTTGAAATTTTGAAATTTCATTTGCAGTAATGCCATATGCATGACGTGCATCTCGGAACTAAATTGTTGAGATAATCTTTGTATAAGCCATGAAAAAATAAAAATGAGATTTTGATAACCACAATCCTGGGGCTGCTGGAAAATTCGTAAAAATGAGAGAGGAACACTAATAC
Organism: Odonthalia washingtoniensis; assembly: GCA_032358235.1. Classification (NCBI taxonomy): domain Eukaryota; phylum Rhodophyta; class Florideophyceae; order Ceramiales; family Rhodomelaceae; genus Odonthalia; species Odonthalia washingtoniensis. The sequence goes on from JAULBU010105513.1 coordinate 6,926, forward strand.
TCTCAACTGCGTTGCGTTGTACATTACACATTTGATAAACCGTGCCTCTCACAAGCCTGGAATAGCACCAAGATAATTTTATTTCATGATTTTAAACTGTAAATAGATTGTCACCGCTAGAAATCATCATTGCTGTCAACCTTGCAACAACTTGAAAAACTAACCCGTGTATAGACACGTTATGTCGAAATACATGTCGCACTGCGTTAAAATTCTTGATACGCTCATTCACGGTCTCATGACAGACCCGTATTCATGCATGTTCCGTATGTCTCTCTTCTGCTACTGTATTTGGAGTAATACAGCGCATATGAATGTATCCATTATCAGCAACAATACTTTCACCATCTTGCAAAATGTATAGTAGCTTAGATTTAAATATTTTTAAATCAGGGTATGTCCCACACCGAAATTGTCTGTTCACCCAGATTATATTTCCAGGCAAGTGCGAAACCACGATTTCATAACGTACACCTGGCCCATGAAATTTATGGGAGTATCAGTATGAACTAAACGGCATTGGTTCATAAATCGGACAATCTGTTCCATCCACAGAACAGTGACTGTTCAAAACTGAGTACTCCACCTGTGATTGGTGTGTATGAGACAATCGATCTTCCCAAAGTATCTGTTGATAGTCAGTAAAATAATTAAAATATGTATAAGACATAGAAGAAATAAAAAAAGTCATACATACCACTGGTATTTGTGAAATCAATTCCACTACACACCAAGACCACTTTCGATAGGTTTTTTCATCGCATTTCCATAAAATAGAATTAACAGTTTCCGTGCTGTAATTCTTTAGGAAATGAAATTCCCAAAGTAGATGGAGGGGTCTACCTGGATAAGGCAGTACAGTAGAGATATTACTCCACACAGTAGCAGCCACATCTGGAGAAACACCAAAAATAGCTCTGAAGCGGCGTTTAGAGGTAGCATTGACATCCGTAGGAATAGAAAAGTGTGAGCACGATATGAAGAGGATGTTAGCTGCTGAAATGTGCATACTGAATTTGTTGCTCTCCTTTGGAAAAGTGGTGGAGTGTAGAAATATAGTATGCCGTTCATTTATACTTATACACCAAACTACAGTAAAAATTATTTTAGAAGCAGTGATGAATATTATCCGATCATCATTGTAAAGCAATATAGTAAGAAATCAAATACAAAATAAACGAACACAATGCAACCTTTTCAACGGATGAAAAGTTTGTTAAAGTATTCAAATATTCGCACTTTAAACGAAAATTCGAATATTCGAACATTTAGCATAATTCGTGTTTTATGACATATCCTGACGACATTTTAGATTACATACGAGAGTAAAAAATTTTGAAAATGAGTCATGTGAAACGGAACTATAAATTTGGAAGATATCGTTGAGAAGTATACAGTATGAACAGGAAAATTCGGGGTCTACTTCGGCGAACTTTTTCCAAAATTCGCGTTTTTTGAAAATTGTATTGTAAATCGTGGTTAGATGTTCAGGTTCATCATGAAAACTCAACCGTTATGCTATTGTGTACTGTATGGAGGAAGATATTTTGTAGAGACATGGCCGTTTTATGCTCGCACTTGGTTACAATGTACACAAAGATTACAAGGTAATTCAAATATTCGAATATTCGAATATTCGAACGGTCATTTACTAATTCGAATGTTTCATGTTGATAAAGGCCAAAAATGGCGGTTTCGTTTACAATTTATTGAACTGTTGTAATTTTGATGCTGTTACAATGTGAATTCTAAGAATAGAATAATAAATGCTGGGGGTTGAGAACGAAGTCCCACAGTTTATTATATAGTCTCCCTATAGTCCATGAGATAATCATACAATTTTTTTTGTTAAGTATACATCAAGGCGGTCAATGCCTCAGAAACTAACGGAGTCATCGGAAGCTGTAATTCTTCTACAAAAGAAGCTGAATGCTGGAGAAATTGATCTATTGGATAATCCCAATGACATTTGGTCCTCAGATCCAATCTTCATCGAACAAGCTTGACAATTTTCGTTCGAAATTCAATCGAATTCTTTCGGAGTCACAAGTCTCGAAAGGTATCTTTTATTCAATCCAATCAAAATTTTTGCTTATATTTTTATTTAATTTTTTACTGACAAACAACAGAGAATGATACTGCCTTGCCGAGTCGCTGTACCGCTGATGAGCCACTGTCTAAAAAGCGCCGATTACCTAATGTAAACAAGGAAGACAGTGTATCATTTATCTAGTCGGATAACGTGGAGAGCACATCCAACCAGGAGTTTCAACCTCTCCATGTAGTGTCTACGTGGATGGAGCCGGGTACTACCACGCAATGTCTGACGGTAGAAATTCTCCTCCCGTCAGCTGTTGGAGCAGGTAATTTCTCCGTTCGCGTTGTGGAGGGTGGACGGTGATTGGAAATTACAGTACGTTGGCATGACCCTTTAACTGATTTGGAAATGCTACATCGCAAATGGCTATCAGGGTGACAGTGCTGTAAGGATGGAAACGTATAATCCCAAGTTTATTGTATTTGCAAATTTTTGAAGGCGTTTCGTGGTCACTGTAATGACAAAATAGAATATATGGACCGTATCTCACTCCCTCTCCCTGTTCCGTCTCACGTATATTCCGAATATAATTTGGGATGGCGTGAGAATTATGTTCGCATGGTGTATGTATATTTGAAAGGACATGAAGAGCAATATGTCCTTTTACATGATGAGAATTTTTTCGACATTTCTTAGTAAAATGTGTCATACAGGCCGTGTTTTCCCTTTCGAATTGTTTTGATGAAATCTATTCTTGAGTACTGTACATTTTACTTCACTATTAGCAGGTCCACAGTATAGTACCAATATATGCGTAGCCTCTTTTTATGCACTACTGTATATTTGGTTATTTCCGCCCCTGCAATCATTCGCGTCACCTCAAACGCGAAATAACAACATCATTGAAATGGAAAGCGATGTAACATTCCGTGGCACCTGGACGCAAGACCCAGGTGATAGCGCCTCACCCAGGGAAGAAGAAAATAATGATGGTAAGGAGGATTGCTTTAAAGCAAGTGATGGTACGTATAGCGGGTTGTGGACGCAGAAGTCATTTCAAAACTTGTCTGAAAGCAACAACAACCAACATAATGAACGCGTTTATAAACGATTTTCCGATTTCAGTGAAGGAGAGGCATCGAAAACAGTGTCACAATCAATTTGTGGTACGGCAATTGAGCGGGGTGAAATCCAAAATTTGAAAATTGTCACGGGCAGTAAGAGAGAAATTGAAAATGAAATCTCTGTTTCAAAAACACAGGTTGATTGGGAGGAAACGAAACCTCAACAGAAGAAAGTGAAGCCAAACACGAGAGGTGGCACAACAACTAGAAGTGGAAAAAGGCTGATTGTAATACAGTAAAAGAGTCTAAGGTATATTCGAGTTGTGGCGGTTCCCCTTGTTATTGGACGCAGTACGGATCAGAAACAGAACAAAAGACAGAACAAAAACTTACTGATGATGACAGGAAAGAAGTAGTGAGAAATAATATAAGAAAGAAAGCTTACAAGTTGTTTATTTTTAAACGGTATGGCATCTTAGGTAAATACAATCGAATTCAGCTTCCAAACTGCATACTTGAATGTATTCGTCGTGAATTGTCTGATTCTGTTGGACAGTACACGGGTTTCAAGGAACAGTGATTGGGTATGTTCCCAAATAATTATAATGTTTTGGAAATGACAGTAGTGTTTGTAATGTGTGTGAAGTATGTGATTGACAAATCTAGTAAAAGGAAATGTAATATTCCTTTCAAAGATATGGTCTATATAACGACTATGATAACCGAAGTTATAAATAAATTGTCTTGAATATGTATCAGTTACTCGTGGTAAATTAACTCCAGTACACTGAATGTTATAAAAAATATCATGATATCTGTTGACCGTAAAGTCATCAGTAAGAACATATGTAATGGAAAAACAACTTGTAGTGATAATTTGTCTCAACAGTCCTTGCTGAAATTAATTTGTGATAGCTATTCTTTTCAATAAAAAACCAGAAATTTGAATCTTATTCGAGAAAAAAAAGACATACGAATATATAATATATTTTTTTATGGATGGTTGAAAATCGTGCTCTGTACGGCCATCGTTTATGTCAAAAACTTTGCGAGGAATGAAATTTAGCAAACATAAACTTCTTTCATTTCAATATATAAACAACTATACGATGCACCTCTTTCGGTTCACAACAATACTGATATATTTTATGGATCTATTTACTCAGCATTCCAAGGAATTTTACAGCGGTCCAAGTAACTAACGAATTTTACTTTTCGTTTACGCCGCTTCTCTCCGTTTTTATTTTCTTCTACATTCATAATTACTGCATGAACATTAAGTTTCTTCTGTTCCACTTCTTTCCTTCTATGAAACAATGTGAAGAAATTCACATGAAACCCTGTTTGACATTGTGCGCAACCAAACGTTGTCCATTTCGATTTCATATCAGCATCAATAAGCTTGCATAAATAACATGGCGTACTCTTTCTTTCCTAATTTTCAAATATCATATGTTTTTGTAAACCATCCAAATCAACATTTACCGTTGCATTTTGTGCTGCAACCGAAGAACTTCCTATATTCCGCAACGAGTATCGTCGTAACTTTAAATCGAGCAGCAGTTGGACAAGTTGCATAGCAACTCTTCGTTTAAACTCCCTGACTGTGTATATCACCTCCCCTGGAACGACAAGACTTTGCAACAACGTAAACGCATTCTAAATGGATGGGTCCAATAAATACGTAAAAAGTGACATCGGTACACGCTTTTCACAACGCATGCTGCAATTTGCTACCCGAAACTGATCAAATATGTCTACAGAGTTCATGAAAAGATTATATGCTACAATGAAGCATGAGACTTGCAAAGTGGTTCTAGTCATACTTTCGTTTTCGATCCACCTATGCAATGGTGCTAGACCGTGCACACATTTTAAAGTGTGTTCTAAAATTCCCTCCACATCTTGCCAAGGGGTTTCGGCAAGATCATTCGTGTAGAAGACAACAACCTTCTTGTCTTTGAATAGTAAAAATACTGCACGTTCTGCACGTGTTGGCTCCACTCTGTTTGTAGAAGCTTTGTCAAGTGCGTGTACCAGTAAACAATCTCCTCTTTCAGACCTCTCCAACATAGCAGTACCTTCTTTTAAGTATGGATTATTCAATTCATCAGCAACATTCATGCCTCCCCGTCCGTTAATTCTAGAAATTGTTTCGCTAAGGTGTGTCTGGTATAGAAATTATCCGTCACAAACAACCTTCCGCATGGCGTTGGATGACCTTTCGTCTGGTGTGCCATCTGCAGGCACCACAAGGTAGATGGAATTTACTTCTTTATGAGATTCGGATCAATGTGTCTATCGTATACTCCCTGCAGTTCTCTAAATAAGGTACAATATCCGACGGGTGGGGGGTTTCCGCTTTTGTTACCGGAATTATTGTCCCACATCGAATGGAGATATGGTACATCCCACCTGACGACAAGATAATATCGTATTCCAAATTTAATGGGTTTGGAATTCATATAAATTTTTGTGGCCGTCCTCTCCTTGCACCTTACCGTATTTTCATCAAGTGCGCTTACGCCAACTGGTACAGCAACGGATACTACGTTCTTCAAGAAATGTTCGGTCATTGGCCTTGAGTGCCACAATGGATCTAGCACTGCTTCTTGGTGACGATACGTTGGGTAAAGCTGAAGTAACGCATGAATTTTTAAAAATTTAACCCTCGACATAATGCGCTTGAAGTCTTCTTGACCATAGAATGTTTTCGTAGATCAATAATCTTTAAGATTATTCAATCTTTAAATCGATGTCGCTATTTCCAATCCTACATACGCGTACAATTCCTCGTTGGTGATTTCTGTTGATTCGGTTGATTGCGATCTTCTAGTCATGTTTCTATTAGTCTATTGCTTAACGAATTTTAAATATGACCGATGAAGAAACATGTGAAACAACCCTAATTCCTGGTGGTTTCGATATGAGTTGTTCGCATTTCTTTTCTGAAACACATGCAACTTCGTTCGATCAACCCATTTTCGGATAAATTAGACTGTTGTGTTGAGTGTTATACGCCACGCAGTGTCCACCTCCGCGATTTCAAATTCATAAGGAAACTCATCGTCATCCCTATCTTCCTCTCAGATTCCGGCAATACCATTATTGCATTCCGCATTCTCTGCCTCGGCGGTCATTGTTTAAATTTGATTGTGACTGAACGTTACAACTTGAGTAATGTTGTTATTTTCGTATAGTTCGATTGATTGATCGGAGCTTGGTGCATTTTCTCCCGGTTGTCAATGTATGAATTATTTGAATTATTTTTATTACCATGTAGCAGATGGTATTGAAATCTAGTCTCATTTTCATTACCAACAGTGCCTGGTAATTATTGAAAATTTGTTTCCCCTTTCTGCAAACAAACGGGAAGAAATACAGAGCTTCGAACACTGTATTTTCTTTTAGTCATACACAATCACTCTACAACATGTTATTGGTCGACCGAAGAAGATATTTTCATTTCAGCCACTCACAGTAACGTATTGCTTAGTTCACGTAGCTGTCAAATAGGGGATACAGTTGTCAAAACAATTCAGATTTCTCTTGTCTTTGGTTCAAAGTTGATTGACAGGCATACACAAGACAGACACTACTATCGCAACCCAATCACGTCACAGTATTCCCCTTTTTTTAATTCACATATACGTTATTTTTCTTACCGTCCCTAAAGGGTTAACATGGTCTCTCAGATAAAATGACTAGAAAACAAAGGAAATCAAATTTATTGAGGCATGGAATTTGTCTAATTAATTTCAAAAGAATTTTCGTCCTGTAAGATGCCATAGTCGTCTTCGTGGGCTTTCAAGTCTACGTAGACAACACGCCCAGTGTCTTGGATCCAACCCAGATTGACCTGCCTATAAATATGGGTCTGCACGGGGAATGGAAGAGTAATTCTTGCAGTAGAATTGACCACATCAGATGATCTGTCGTGTAGTACTTTAAGAGCCTACTCAAATCCCATAAACTTTGGATGATAAACCTCAATCCTCTCGGGTCCTTTACCAGCCAACCATTTACGATGTAGCATGCGTCGGTCCATTAGAGACGACGGCCATCGAACAGACACCTCCAGATTCCGACCACCATCCATAATACGTACTGAAAATCCACCAACTCCAAAACCAGACGGCAATAAAAATATCAATCGAGATGCAATTTCGCGTTGTACCCGGCTCAGTCCATTCAGAAATTATATGCAACGGTTAGAAACTTGCTGGCATCACGCGCTCACAGTCTGAGAATTCATCAATCTCCGAGTCGGACTGAGGTGCTTTACGCGAAGCAGAAAGACGACGCTTTTTACTGGAATAATGAGTAACCAATGGAATTGGCTCATCTGTCTCACCATCATATGAAAATAACTGTCAGAAAAAATTAAAATGAAATATTGAAAAAAAAATCGAAAGTAGAAAATCGAAAGTAGAAAATCGAAAATAGGAAATAGGAAATAGAAAATAGGAAATAGGAAATAGGAAATAGGAAATAGATAAATAAATTTGAAACGAACCATCACAGTTAAAATATTCAACCCTCAATTTGCTGAATTTCGTTCTGAAATTGTCCAATTTGTGTTCTTTGAATACACTAATGTATTCGTAGAGATTCTTCGGACTACGATCCTTTTCACTTCCCCAGCTGCGAACATTTTGCGCAGCATTTTGACAGTGCGCGATTGTTCTGTGAGCTTTTGAGTCATCACACTCGCTGCGGGGTCAGTTGAACAGTTAAAAGGTGCGCGTGTTGAAATGAACGACAGCCACCTGGTCAGAAAAGTTAACTTTTATAGTAGTTGTGTACAGATACCGTTTCGTACTGTGATGATGAATAAATTTTAGTTGTAAATCACAGTAGGCCGTTGGATATAAATTTTTTGAAGGACAACGATTTCATAAATTTCCGAAAAATTATTTTGAACGGTGAATATCGATATTTTTGTAATCGACCATGTCGTTTGCAAAGATTTTGGTTAGTTAAAAATTCGAGTTTTTAATTAGTTCGCCGAATTTTGGTGCAAATTTTAATTGCATTTTTAATGTTGCTTCAAATTTGTGTACTTCTGTAACCGTCTTGTAAAGATTCGGAAGAAATATAAATTTAAACATATTTTTTGAATAGAAATTCGGCGACCTACGAAGCCGAAAGTTCGAACTTTTCCGAATTTTGGCCGTTTGGGTCGCCGAATGTTTGCCGTTATGATGATTTTTCAGCATTTTGTTTAGCGGGGTTATACAGCTGTTCACTACCTCTATATAGATATGGAAAGAAAATGACATCTCGGTACAGAAACGGCAGAAATTCGGCTAATGAAATGACGTTTTAAAAAACATTCGGCTGAAGATCGTTGAATGGGAAAATGTTTGAAATCAAAAAGTGCTGTTCTATTTGATTTAAAGTCATTATTTTTCGTTTTCTTATTTCGAAACGGCTGAAACGCAAATTTCGAAAAGAAAACATTATATTATTATATTTTCTTATTTTTCATCCATTTTTTAAAACGGATGATAAATAGGGATTTTCAAAACAAAAACGAATTTTATCATGAGCTGCAGTTCACTATTTAGACTTTTTCTGCATATAAAATAAAGCGTATCGTTTTTCTTTTCCTACTTTCAATTCTTTCCCGAATTTGCGAATGGAACATGATCACCCCTGCAACATTTGTAAAAATTGCTGGGGAGAGTTTCTTTATTGAAAACACAATGTCTACCACTGGAAATAGGAGGTACAGTTCTCTGTTCGGAGTCACCCCATTCGTCACCGCCTGTGTTTGTAATTTGTTGATTCCGTCGTTACATCGAAGGGCACTACCAGTCCATTTACTGTGGTCACTCTACTTCCTGAAGGTCTACGATACGGAGCAGGTCTCGTGTTATCTATGAAAATGTAGCGAGAAAACTTTCGGAAGTGGATTTGGTATTTTATTGATAAAATTTGTGTGCTGCAATTGGTAAGAACTGAATTTCTAACTTTTCTATATTCAGATTATATTTTTTCGTTATACAGTACCAACATTAATTTCAGCTTGTTTTTGAATATTTCGTGGAATAATCGTTTTACCGAATTTCCACTAATACCAAATGAATTTGCATCTGTAGATGGAACGGATTGTCGAATTTATGAGCAGCCACCTTTCTCTTCAAAATGGTACTCTCGTAAGTTCCATGGGCCCAGGTTATGTTACGAAATTTGTATATTGATTTGCAACGGAAAAATTGTGTGGGTACACGTACCATTTGCGTGTGATCATTGGCCCGATTAATTGATTTTCAAAAATCAATTATTGGAAAATATGGAAGAAAATGAGCGAGCGGTTGCAGATGGTGGCTATCCGCATGCCTCTTGCATTACTCCATCTACAGCGCCGGACCATCTAAAAACATTCTGTAAACAAATTCGGGCGCGACATGAAACAGTGAATAGTCGATTTAAGCAGTTTCACTCTATTTCATCTGTTTTTAGGCATGTTGTAAAACTGCATGGGAAAGCCTTTCATACTGTTGCCAAATTGACGGCAACCATGCTGGATACTTCCGATCCGCTATTTCAAATAAATAATTGAAATAACTTTTCACACGTACAGTACAGATTCCTTAATTTTTACAAACATTTCTAAGATATTACCAATTTTTCTTTCGTACAGCCAGCGTGCAATAGCTTCGAAGTACGAAATTGCGTTACAACACTGTAATATGGCTAATATCAAGGAATTCGAGTTTTACCGCATCCTCCTGGCGTACAGGGAGGGCAACAGTTGTGATTCTCCAAGAACCATTTAGGTTCTTTTGAAAATTTAGGTTTTTCGAAACTGGCGTTGAATAGATGTAAAGTATTTTTCAAAAACGATACAAAAATGTTTTCTTTAATTTACATTTAGAAAAACCTTTTAAAACCTTAAAAAAGAAAGACAAAAAAACTTTAGAATTTTGTCAGAACAATAAAATGTTATGTTCAATTGAAAACTGTAACAGTAGAAATTTCTCACTTTCGAATAAGAAGGACCACAATATTTGAAACTGCGAAGACACAAGCATGACGTGACAACGGATGTCTAAATTTATGAGACAGGATCGCAAATCTTTTTAGAAGTCTATTTACCGTTTCGTGTCGGGCCAGAATGCGGCGGTAAGTACCGAATTCTTCTTCTGTGAATGTGTTCTTTCGTGTAATACATCTTGCTGTATTATATCCACAATCAGCCACCACTTTTTCTGATAAAAATACAGCGTCTCGTACACCTGATTGAAAAATTTTAAATCAGAATTACACATGGGAACGGACCATGAACCCACACAATATTCCCACTATTTATGGAAACGACAACTTCATACCTCAAACCTGGACCGTTGAATATATGAGAAAACCTTTATTGAAAGGAGTGGGCTCATAAATTGATACATCTGTTCCATCAACGGATAAAAAGCACCCTTTCCATTCACGCTCAAATTTCCTATTTCTAAATTGTAGCTAAATTGGATCAAAGTATTATTGTTAGAGTTCAAACTTTGTACATTAATTTAAACGATATAATTTAATATTAATGTAGAAACAGATTACGTACCGCATGAATTTCAGAAATCATTTTTAAAAATACCCACGTCCACTTTCGAAATGTTTTACGTCCGCTTTTACTAAAGGGGCATTCACATTCCATGTTCCATAAATTTTTAGAAACAGAAGAGTCCACAGTAAATATTTGGGAACTGCTCCATCAATTGGACAATCTCCTAGATGGTTCCATAAATTATTAGCAGACGAAAGACTTACTCCAAGTAATGCAACAAATCGTCTCACATGCGTTCTACAGTTGAGACAATGTGCCTTTTTACTGATAGTAGTTCCTGCATTAATAGAAACTATCTCATTCATTAGTAGAAGCGCAGGATTTTTATTTTTATTGATAATGAAGATGAGTAACATGAAGTGGTTCTACAAACATTGGGTTTAAATAATAGTTTCATACATTATTCATTAATGTTTAACTGTTTTCTGTAAACGTGAATGCTATTTCACAATTCAATAATGACGTTGAATGATGTTTCAAAGTTTACATCTCAAAGTCATAATGTCAAAATATTTATCTTTCATAGAAAAAACAGAAAAGTACAATACAAGTGCAATGGGTTGATTCTGTGTACATAATACAGCTAAACCAAAGTTATTCAATACATTCATTTAATTATAAAAAATTAAAATAAAACATAGTTTCACTTCCGTTTTAACAACGTAATGGAAAAAAAAGATTTTTGGGCCTTCCTTTGTATAGAAAGCGAAAAACATACCATCGCGTCATGCTTCCATTCTGATTAACAATCAGATTAATTTCATCAGACTAAGAGTCGTTTACTGATTTGTTCACTACTGTAGTTGTCCGTTTTGACGTATTGACAATGATATCATAATATGATTACAATAGACAGGACGCAAAAGTTATAACAGCCGTTTGGCATAAAATGTAGCCATCAGAATAGATAAAAATGGAGACATGAAACGGTGCTTTGACAAATAGACCTAAGTTGTAGATGGACACTGCATTGTATCAATTATTCTCACATACACATCATACGAATCTGATGCATGATGTGATTATATGTGTTCACTTCTGGTTACAATTTCTACGTTGGTATTTCTACGGTGATGTTTCTACGGTTATTTTCTTACTGCTTCTGGGTTACACAAAACTTGCATTTCACACTCTAATCTTCTACTCTACCAATTTATGCGCACTTAATGCCTCTAATCCTGACTAGCGGAACGAGAAGAAACTTTGGATATCATCAAGTAAAACGTTAAAACAACAAGTTACTTCGTGCCCACCCATCGTTGTGTAAACCGGTCGCCAACGGTTAAACTTCGGCTACTTCTTTCAGTATTGCAAATTTCCCATCAGAAACTCCGTTTTCTAGGCCTCAGTAGCACTTATAGAGAATTCATTGACATAAATTTAGCCATTACGTAGTTTTAATGTGATTATCCAGTAACAACAATTAAATTAGATCATTTGATGTCAACTATTACGAAAGAGAAGCCATTGGCCACGATAAATGTCTTTTCGTTTCAAAAATGCCTATAAAAGGAAGTTTATCGAAAAGCTATATATCTCTCAACTACCTTGGAAAAACATCAAAACATCAAACCATGGCTTTAAAACTCAGTAAGAATTCAGGAGCAGTTCGCCTTCTTCGATGCAAATTCGAAAAAGGCATCTTTACTCGTTACACCTGATATGCAACTATCTGCTGCGAGGGTTGGACCCTTTATTTATGGCTCATGAAACCAACCAATTTCGCACTTGCTTTAATAACATGCGAAAAGAGTATTTAACACAAAATTTTGTGAATTTAATTCAGGTGATTTAATATTTTAATTATTTATTATTAATATTTGCATATTGATTGAGACTTTTTATTAACTTTACTTTATTAAAAATTAATTTTTAGGCAGTGAAATCGAGGATATTAAACCTCGAATTTTATGTGATGCAGCCGATTCGAGTACACCAAATTCATCCAAAAAAAGATGTTTATTAAATTTCGATTCTGGTGACGAGGATACAGTAGAAGCAGATGGTTCAGAATTAGTCGCTACTACCAGATCATTTAATCCCATACACCTCCAATCTGAACCTGGAGCGTGCGGTAATGTGTGTTCTACGAACATTTTTTTACGTTTTCAAAATTAAATTAAAATACCCAATGTTAATGCTGCAGATAGATGTTAAAAAATACATCAATTATTTATCGCCAATTGATCTCAAAGTACATTTAGTTAGGTTTAAAAGAAACAATTAAATTTATAAATTTATTTCAAATAATTAATCACTGTGTTCAATCATCAACTTGGTCACATTTGCTACAGCGTGGAAACAGAAAGAGTGTAAGCGAAGATCATGTCTGAATACAGTTATTAAAACAGAGAAGTGCTGTAATCTTCGATTAACCACTTCGTGTCGGGCGCGAATAGTAGATGATACAGTTGCATCGATACCACGTACGTTGTATACACAACTTTTGTTCTTGTATCCTCTGTCACAATTCACCAATACGTTGGCATATAATTTTGGAAACAAATGCTTTTTAAAAATCTTTATGTCCGGGTAATTCCCACAAGGAAATGGGCCATGGACTCATACAATATTTCCATCGCCAATTGACACGGCTATCTCATACCTGACACCAGGGCTGTGAAATTTATGACTGAAGAATGATCGAATGAACGGATTGGGTTCCGTAACTCTTCAATCTGTACCATCTAAAGATACGAACAAATTATCAATTAGTGCATTATGTACTCTCTTGGCCCCATCAAACTAGAATTAAATCAAGTTAATACATAAATAAATTACACAAACCTAAATATGAAAAGAACAGCTGAATAACGTACATTTTTGAGGTTAGAAATGTGTTCAATAAACAACCAGGCCCACATTCTAAAATTTTTAGGATTTGTTCCAGTTAACCCACAATGAACAGTTTCTGTACTGTATACCTTCAAGAATAGTAGTCCCCATAATAAATGTTTTGGATCAGCATCTACTGGCAATTGCCAGTAGATGCCAAATTCAGTTAATTGAATTTGGGATATGAGAAAATCCCAAAGTAAAGAACAAACTTCAGGAGAAATTCCAAACATGCCACGATACGTGCGAATATTAAAATTGTTTGAACATTTTTTAAAGCAAGGAAGACTTTGAAAAGTAAGAACGGGTGCATCGGAAATAGTTGGGGCATGGGTCATATTTTTTATAAAAATTGAGAGTTCTTGAAATTTCTGGTTGGTAAAGGAAAGAGGACATTAAACAGACATCGAAAAATATGCAAACCATATGATTATTTCATATCTATATGATCCATAAGTATTCGCACTGTACCTTCCCGTTCAAATTTTGTATGATGATTAAATTCAAATATAAACAAGTCACCTTAATGACGCAAAAGTGATTTGAATGGACAAGTAAGAGCAAAAGTTATGCCATTCTTTGGTGACAAAATTTCGCTCGAAACGGCTCTTCTGGCATAAGTTATGATTTTTGTATCGCCATAATTTTTATCAATTATTTATCTTTATTTGTATCTGTTTTGTTTTTAAAGACATCTGTATATTGTAAATATTTATTTGGAAAATAAAATATAAAACGTGACCGTAATTGTAAACGTATGCATATTTAAAATTGATAAATCATAATTTTTGGCTCAATTTAGACAAACGTTACTTCGTTTTTATAATTGATTCTAATTTGCGGTAAAAGAGTTTTATGGAACCTCATTTTTTTGCTATTTATATAAGAATGAGTTGATCTAAAATTTATTGTTTTTAATCTCACATAAAAACTACCTTGTTAACTACAACCGTCATCATGCCTCAACGTTTGACGAAAAACTCAAGTGAAATACAGATTTTATGTGAAAAACTGGAAAATGGGGAGCTCACTCGAAAAGAGACCCCCAAAAATGTTTGGATGTCCAACCATCTTTTTCAGGTACATTCCCTTAACGCGTTCCGTACCTGCTACAATCGTTTGAAGCATGGACTTTGTGCAGAATATGGTAGGTTTTTGTTCCATTTTTTCTACTTTATTAACATTAAATACACTTGTATGTTTTACAGTTACTTTCCTTTTTTTAGACGATTTAATGAATCTAAATTGAAAATGCAGTGGTGTGGACAGTAACGGTACACCCAAACGACAGAAGTTAGAAGACACAGAACTAGTCGAAAAATCACCTGTCTCCGGTCCATTAATCAAAAAAGATTATGCGTTTGTACCTCTTTTCTTGATGTCGGAATGGCAAGGGCCCCGAACGACAACTCGATGCCTATCCGTTGCAACGGTTTTTCCGTCTGGTATTAGCACAAGTGGTTTTCAAATTCGGGCGATGGATGGTTGGGACTGTCTTGAACTAATTTTGCAGTGACCCGTACCACTAACCGATATTTCTGCCATGCACAAAAAGTCGCTTCTGGACGATTTGGACCCTATTTCAGATGTACACCCCAATGTTTTGGGATTCGAAAGAGCACTGAAGGATCGACGGGCCATTTTCACAGAAACAATGAGCTCCACAGCACGCATTGGTCTACCCATTACTATACAATCCCATATTGACAGTAAGTACAATATTGGTTGGCGCGATGATTCAACAATGCTATATGTCGATTTGAAAGTTGTAGTAGATGATTACGCAACTGTGAATGACAATATACCTTTTAAAATAGTTTACTTTTCTTAATTTTCTCATTTAAAATCTTTAAATTACTTCAATTTTAAAAACTTAAGAGTTGAGCCTGAAGAGAATGATTTAATTCTGTTCTGTCAAAATTGCGATTTACCGCACAATCTTGTTGAAGAAAACTTTCTCCAGAAAGAAGACTTCATCTCCAAAATCTGTAACCAAATAATTTTAGGTTATTTGAAAATTTTCATTTTAGGGTTTTGGTAAATTCGCCTGAATGTAAATCTATGGCGAATTTATTCATCCACTTACACTAGGTCTCTCTGACAAATATCAGCTATTCTGATGGAATCAAAGTAGCTCGGAACTGAAAGTCCATATGGCCTCTGCGCTTTCCCGGTAGCGCTGTTGTGTAAGACGACTTTTCTTCGTGACGTTTGTACCGATGTCATACAAACGGACCATGTATTTGGAAAAAATCTCGAGGTCAGCTGTATGTGAAGAATGTTTTCTGATATGAAAATTTGTGAGTGCCACGCACAATTGGAAAATGGGGTCATAGATACTTTCTGACCATCTCCGTTTGTGAGCAACTACCGCCCCTAGCCCACATAGCCTCCCAAAAACGTTTTCCACATGTGGATAGGATTATTGAAATAATCCTATCGAAGACACCCTTGAATTAAACCGGTCTTCGATAATTGTTAAATCAAGATTAGTAATGACTAGGGGCATAGTAGGCCTCTTTTTTAAGGGGTGAATACCTCGAATACATTCTTGGACACCTTGATACCCTTTGTCTACTAGAATTGCCCAAATCAAGCTGTAATCAGAACTAAGCTCACCGAAGTCGTCCACTGTATTATCCGCACCATCCTTTTCAACTGCAAATAAATGAAACTCTCGCGCACGTTGAAATATTTCAAGATCAGAAACCGATCCAGGGTAATGATTGGTAGCATTAATTGCTAGTCCTTTATGAAGCACAGGAACGTCCACCATATAACCATATAGTTTATGTTTACCACTAAAACATTTCTTTCCTTCCTGCATACTACCATTGGGTCGACAGGACTGCTGAAATGTTACATCTGTAGCATACATCGCAAAAGGAAAGTTTGAAAACGTTCTATTTTTCTCCTGTAGCTTTCCCATTGTGTACATACGCTCCGTACCTTCAACTAACCCTTCGCACAGTAGAGGAGACACTTTCTCAATAAATTTAATGATAAGACGTTCGAAATTGGGCCCTTTCAAATTCAATTTCGTGCTAAGAAATCCCATTGCCCACCATTCTTAAGAATGGTTGGCAATGTGATTTCAAGCACTGTAGCATTATAAAAAATGCATCTTTTGAGGAAACAGCAGACTTTCTACCTCTGCCCACATTGTAAAACGCATTGACATGTTCACTAATATCATTCCAGAGCGATGAAAAATGGTCTGGTGTAAGGTTAGTCATACTTAATATAGAAGAAGATCCTCCGTCTGAATAAAATTTATCGAAAATAGGGAATCGGGTCGTTTTCATCATCACAGCTGAAATGGTTGTCATTTGCGTCATAATAATCTATGGCAGATTAACGAGCAGCAGTGGCGTCAGCGACAAGTTTGAGGGCGTCATTAACATCTGTAGTGTTTATTGGATTCAAAGTTGTTTCTGAAATGTGTGAATAAAGGGATAATGGATGCTTCAGTTCTTCTCCTACTCCCAGAAAGCGAGAAGATCCACATATTACTGAAAGACTCCATCTTTGGACATTTATTTGACTTCATAGAATGGTGGGCCAATGCTGCATTTACCAATTTACCGCGTATTTGTTTTTGTTCCCTGTGCTTCATATTAATATTTGACACCGTCATAAAAACAATGTAATTTAACATTCACCAATCTATACAGTAATGCGTACACCAGTAATACAAGTTTAGTGGCTCTTTCGATGAATTCCTTCTAACTGTAAGATAGGTCTACTGATTAAAAGTTACCCAGATAGAAAGGTATACTAATAGAAAAGTGCAATATTTCTACTTGTTGTAACTGTAGAAACTGCTTTTTATAGGGTATTTACATAAAAATAGATGCATTGTATTTGTAAGTATCTAGCTCAGAATTTTATTATAAAAGAATAAAGAAGAGCGGAGAAGACGAGTAATCTAAACGATTCATCAAATAAAAATCAAATGCGAAACTTCAACTTCGCGAAAGTAATTACTGTAGTACCTCCACCGAGTAGCTCGGGTGCAGGGGGTATAAGGGTCAGAAGGGGGTGACAGAGCTGAAGAACAAAACCCAGCACCGCGGCGGACTGTAGACACCGTCGTGAAGGCGAAAGCAGGGATCTGGACGATAGCGTGCTACACAAGTCCAGTGGCGCCGTTCGGAGGGAGGCGCGCACGTGGGGAAGCACTTGCAGATCGTCCCGATCCCAGCCCGTAGCGTAGTTTATAGGGTTCTCTCTCGGGCCAGTCTAAGGTAACTGTTGTTGATGCTGTTGGGCTTCCAGTTGATCGCCAGGGCAAAGATGCCCGGCCGAGTCCGCGCCGATTGGTGTAGACGAGGCGGTATTCATTATCTAAAAACTGGATGCTACACGTGGCCAGCCGAAGTGCGAGTGGACACGTGTAGGCGGGCAAAAGGAGAGAAGGAGGAAAAGCGTAGAAAGAAAAGGGAGACAGTAGAAAGGAGTATGCACGGCAATTTGGATACCAGAAATAGTGTGGGTGCTTCTCGGTACCCGTCACTGGGCGAGGTACTACACAAGAGCCCTCCCCTAATGCGCGGCTTAACGAGGAAAACTCTCGGCTAGTTCAACCGCCGTCTAAAAAATCGTCGGTATCGCTGCTTGTTCGTGAGTATCTCGATTATCATCACTGTTTCGACTTGTATGTATATATCTTTATATTTTTTGTGTTGCGTGCCAACAGATGCTGACTGGAGAAGAAACCTCCGGAGCAGGGTCAAGTAACGAACCGTATGCACACGCGCGCGCGGATGCGCGTGGGGAGGAGCCTCCAATTGTTATGCCGTGTCCGGAGTGGATGAGGCTCCGAGTGAAGCTGCCTGATGTTCTCGCCATCTACCGTGGGCTTGGTCCATCGTTGAAGTGTTCCAACAACAAGCCGTTGATCTCGACGAATGAATTGTTGGAACACCTCACCGTGGTCATTAAACGCGGTGGAAATCTGGCTACAAGTCGACAAGAAGGGCGGGGACTGGTGTGGTGGTGGTTGACCCGAGTGTAGATAGTCGTGTGGAACGCAGGATCGACAACTTGTTGGTATTGGTCGAGCTGTTACAGGCACAAAATTTGAGCCTGCAGGCGGAGCTGGTTCACGAAATCAGGCCCGGCGCCACGGAGCCGGTGGGGGATCTGAGTGACCGTCCGTTGGCTCACTTCCGTGAGGATCCGTTGGGTTACAAGCAAGCTGGGAGTGGGCGGCGATATAGCCATGGAACGTGGGATGGACTTCGTCATGTGGCGGGGGGAGGCGGAGAAAATGGCGGGTATAATCGTGTCCTGCGTCCGATGGGGAGGCGCCGAGCGTGGCAACTATCAGTATGGATTTGAGGGTCACGTGGGTCCATGCGATGGTGGGGAGCCTATCGCGAAAGCGATCAGCGTGAGAATTTCGAGAATCGCGGAGTTACGCGAACATGCCGAGCCGCTCTGATTTTCGTCCAGGGACGCCTGGTCGTAAAGGTCTGGGAGATAGTCAGGTGCCTCCCCGTGCGTGTTTTTTTGTTGTGGGCACATCCCACACGGATGTTGTCACATTTTGTTTTGTTTTGTGTGTAAAAGAAGCGTTAAGGGTGGGTTGCTGGTCACCCTGTGCTAATCGTTCCATCATGCGAGCGAAGCGACGTCGCGCGCGATGAACGCGCAGGGGTGCGTACAGACGCGAACGAGGGAGGGAAGGTGGTAGCGGCCGGGGAAAGTTCACGAGAGGCGAGATAATAAAAAAGACGAGTGTGACATGGTG
>JAULBU010105624.1:0-26186 GCA_032358235.1 Odonthalia washingtoniensis
GGTGCCGATTATGAGACTGGAGTGGCCCGACATTTCCTTCTTGAAGCTGGGGCTGACGATCGTTACCTCACTTGGAGTTGGGTTGAGTTACGCGGATATCATCGCTGCTGTCTTTCCTAGATTTGACCTAGTTAGTTTGTTTCCACCTTAATTCGTGTCAGATATTTGGCTTCCTCTTTTAGAGTTTGATTTCGTCGTTGCTCACTTAGGGAAGTGTCGAATTAAACTTTAGGAAGGAATCATTGGGTGATTCAGGATTTTAGTTACTACAAAAGGAGATGATTTGGCAAGTCCCCGGGTTAGTCTCCCAGGGGCTTTTCATTATTTTTGGAAACATTGGCCTCTGTCTGAGGGTTTTTTCTGCTGGTGTGCGGTTGACGCCAGTTTTGCCATGCGGTATGCTGTATCAGGCACATGAGACTTCCGTGCTGTTGAAAACTTGTCATAGTTGGTAATGACCTGCCCCATTTCGGAGAATTGCAGTTGAAACTTCGGAGAAATGTGTGTGAATTGAATTCAAACACACCAATGTTATGAATTTCATAACATTGGTGAAAAATCAATGGTTCTTGTGTCTGGTCGTTTCATTTGTTGTTGGTCCACCCACGCGGTTGAACCGTGTGGGGTGGACCAACAACAAATGAATCCCCCAAGTTGGAGGTCGAAGAGCGTCTACCAAAGTTTATGTATCCTGGTATGACTGCATTTGCGTACAGCTTGGGTACCTGGATCCTCTTTCCACTAATGTGGATTGTAAGTAGTTGGTGTCCACCGAGTCGTCTGGGACTACTATGTTATACTAGGCCTCGACAGATTGATGATCAGCCAAGTCTTACACGAAGTGTGCTTCGCGTAACGTTTTAGATCCCCGAGCGGGTAATGTTGAAGTCCGCGTTCCCACGCATTGTGCTCTGTATGCGTCACCTTGGTTTTGTTCATACTGAATAAGGCAGTCAAAAGTCAACTCCTGACTGGGTTCATTTTCACGGAACCTCGCAAAAATCTTTCGAGTTGTTGGTGCTAGTCCGCCCATGAAGAACGTCATAGTTTCCAACTCGCCATGGACATTATCACATCGATGTGCTGCGTCATTCAACCTGGACCCGAAGTCCTGTTCGGATTCAATAATTAACTACTGTGTTTCTCGTAATGTGTTCGTAGTATCACGTATGGCTGCTGGTGTGACGTACGTCCGTAATAACGATTGGACGGCTTCTGGCCAACAAGTGACACCTCCGGATTGAGCTCCGTTTCTTGTTCACTGAAATTGTTTCAGGGATTTTCCCGTAAGGAACTGGGGAAGAGCCATGTATGCTTTAGCCTCCGTCAGGCCGAGTATGTCATATTTTTTCACGATTCAAAAATCAGTATTGGGTCGTCGATCGAAAGTCGGTGTTCTTTCATTGTCAGCTTCAGACCTCTAAGGAGTCTACGTAGTTCGCCAGTAGATGCACTGTTGCCGCTGCCGCTTGTGAGGGTTAACCGATAATATCTGTATCAAATTAACAGTTCGAAGGCCGGGTTTGATGGCATGAACGAGGATAGTCCTCGATTTTTAGGAACTTTTTCACGTCCGAAGAACAGTACGGACAGGTCGATAAAATCCGCGCCGAGGTCCGTTGTTTCGTCATCTTCTTCTCATGATGAGGAATCGTATTCGGAAAAAACTTCGGGATCTGCCCGATGGATTAGAACGGTGAGATCGAGTTGCTCGAGATTGCCTTTTTATCGGACGTGGTGTATCACGATGTACCATGGCAACCCGTTGAGACGGTAAGAGTAAACGTCGGGGTGCGTATTACTGACCCAAAATGGGAATGTTGCCTTTTGGTTCCGTATCGGTAATCGAGTTTTGCTGTTGCGACTAATTGCGCTCCAAGAGTGCGTTCACATCTGAACGTCAGATTATTTTTACGGCTTCTGCTACGGAATCCATTTGAGAATGTATTTTTTCGTCGAGGGACTGCTTAATTATCGATTTAGGCCCATCGCGGAGATGTTAGAACTGCTCCTCAAATACGGGCTTGCCGTTAAGCTTCTCTCCCAGACGTTTGTTTAAGTCTGTAACTTGATGTTGTAGTTCGGCGGATTCTTCATCGCGAATGTGCTGCATGGCTGCCTTATGGAGGGATTCGACGTTAGAGGTGCGGGAGTGTCCACAGAGACGGCTCTGGGCATTACATGGGGGCGTTAGGCAAGCCAGCGGGTAACATTCCGGTCACTTCCCGTGTTTTTACCAATCCGGGCCTTGGGATGCCCGTAGTCTTGTCGGTGTCTATGTGTTGTCAATTGCCACCTAGGGAGTTCCTAAGATGGGAGACCAGATGTAGTGCAATGCACCCAAAAAGCTGGGGTGGGCGAGTCACTAAAGGGGTTCGAGTCCTTCGTTGCGATTTGCTCTTAGATTTCAGCACTTCACCAAAAAGGAAAGGAAGGAAGATAAATGCGTTAGTTAGGTGGATTGACCTTCCGAAAAATAGTCGTGCAGTGGAATGAAACCAACAAGAGTCAAGGGAGTGTAGATTGCGAACGCGTAATGAGTGCGGGATGGTCGGATAACTGCCTCGTTAGAGGATGGGCTGAACGACGATATTAACAGAGCAGCGCGACTAACGTGAGTCAAACAAGTTGGCGACTCATGTAAAGCGGAGTTGAGAGCTGACGTATGCATAGACTGGCGGAAGTGGATGCCAAAGGTGATTAGACGATGAAGTCGAAGTAGACCATCTGGGGGCAGTTGAATATCGCTTTTGATAATTATAATAAAAGGAATGTGAGGTAGAGGTCCCCTTAAGTAGGATCCACATGCTGCCCAAGCGGCGGGAGGATGATCGTGCTGTAAACGTCGGACAGGGAGTGAGTATATACTGTACGCTGCCGTCGAAGAAGACGTGGCGGAGGAGTAAATTGCCCCGAACGCGTGAAAAGATGGGGGGCGGGACGGAAGGTTAGGATGTGTCACGTTTTATTGACTGAAATGTGTCGTTAGACACGATTTGGGGGGTGTACTGTAATGCGACACTTGAGCTCAAAAAACTTGTTACACGTGTTACGATCAATTGCACCACGCTTTATGGGATGTTTAGTATGCGATAGAGCTCCTTGACATTGAGGAAACATTTCAACTCTTTTCCAATGAAATGTTTTGAATAGTAGTTGATGATGGTTTGAGGGTACACGCTGTGCAAGTTGGAAATGCTGTGAAAAGTTTCTGCTATAAATTACCTGTCGGCTTATGGTGGGGATATATTACAAAGAAACGTGTTATTGAGTTGGTAATAGTGATAAATGTCTTGTTTCCCTTGCTACCCGCACAAGTCATCCCCACTTTGTCGAAGATGATTCAATCACCGGGGGTACAGTAATGGTCGTCTAAGCTATAAGGTATGAAATGATTTTTGTACCCTAGACAGGAAGGTCATGTGAGGTTCGGATGAATTTTAATCCCTTCGAGGAAATTGTGGGCATATGCGGAATGGGTACGGGGTTTCTGTAGGAGACGGATCGACACGTAGTTGACAGAAAGGTGACTTTTTTGAAGCTGGTGGTCGTAAAGATGCTTAGGTTGGCGGAGTCGTTTCCAACTGCAACGTGTCGATTATGATCAGACTTATTTCATTGTGGTAAAATTCACATTTATCCGTATTTTTCGCTGTTATTGCGAACCTAAACTTGGACCCAGGATATTTACGGTCAGATTGATTGGTTATGGTTAGTTGTGCAAAAGAGGAACGCGCAGTGTGAGTGTTGAGATTAAGGCAAGGCTAGTCGATTTGCTCCGAAGTGCACTCAATGTGGAACATAACTCGGAACGACTCACAAAATTAACAACAGTCCTAGGGTATTTCAGTCAACGGTCGTGACATGTTATACATGTGACACACGTGTCATATATTTATTGAAATTATGCGGCTTAGGACGTGTCATGAATCGCTCTTAATTTAAGGTAGTTTGACAAAATAATGTAGTTCTGTGAGCGAATCTGATTTATTAGAAGGTTTGCCCCTCATATTTGAGAATCAAAAATAAGATCATTGAAAATACACGAATTGACAGATTATGTCCACAGTGAAAATTAGAGAAGCTTTTGTGACAATCAGTTATGAAATGTGATTGAATATTGAAGAGCTCTCAGCAATTCTTTGATCAATACAGAATTTACGCCTGCGAAAATTTGTCGCGGCCCACCTGTACCAAGAAAAATGTTCAACTGACGACAGTGCTTTCCCCACCACCATTCACTTCCTCTTCCAGACTGTACACTACTATTGAAAGTACAAAAAAGTGAGAAGTCCTCACTACTTCCTCTGGAAGCCCCATTACCGTAAATATGACAGATTTAACCCCACCTTATGCACAATTGAACGATAATCTTGGTACTGGTAGGACCGGGATATCGTTGGATGGTGCATAAGGTTGGGTTAAATCTGTCATATTTACCAGTGGTGCACCAAACTCTGAAGACAGTTCCGACTCTGTAACAACCCCGTCGTCTACAGCCACTATTCCATCTTCCGCCAGTCTCAGCCTGTTTCGGAAGCTCTTATCGTCGAATATACCCCGCATGTTGGCCTATAACCAGCCTCCACACCGTCCGACGATTTAACTATCCTCCACGAGTTGAGACTGCTAATGCATTGTCTAAAAGTTAATGGAAATATCGAAAAGATTATAATTCCCCGATATGTATGCGAACACTGACTAGAACCTTTCTATTAATTCTACGGCTAGGAGATTAAAAGACATATTCAAGCAGGTAATGGAGAGTTTCGATCGAAAAGGTGAGGAGAGTGATGGATGTCGAGAATTTGGGAGGAGCTCGGGGAGATAAATGAGCTGGTGGGTCACATTGTGGAGGAGGATAATGACGAGGTGAATATCGTAGATGAGGAGAAGGTGGAGATAGGTGCGAAGGATTTCGGAAATAGTCTTTTGTTCTCGGAACGGTATAGAAAGCGAATAATATAACAAGGACACTGGAATAGTATAGAATTGAGGTCGGTGATATGCGTATGGATGATGGTAAAGATAACGAGGAGATTTTTCAAATGATCCCAATGTTAGTTAGGAGATAAGAAGAAAATAATGACTGCTTTTTTCATGGGGACAACAGATGCAGATATTGGAATAGCACTGAAGGGAGCGGAATTAGCAGAAAGTGAATTGGAGAAAGAAAGGTTCGAATTGGATTCACAATATTTGGACATGAAAATGGCAGATAGTTTTGCTAACCGCGAATGAAAAGCTGGGGTATATATGCCCATGTATGTCTCGATCCCTAGAAGTTCAAGCACATTATTTTTGCATTTAATGGATAGAACAGGAAGAATATATATATATATATATATATATATATATATCTGACAGGAAAATTTGGGACGGGAAACATTTTTCTCGCCCCATGAACTCTCGTTTGGATTTTTTAGCAATAACGCTTACGGGGATGGCGGGATATAATTTAAATACTGTAAGACCTTGTTAAGATGAAGAACGTTTCTAATATTCTTCAGTATCATCGCTCCTATATAAATCAGCCGAACGGAACACTATCCAATCACCATTTTTCTGTTGAAATATACCAGTGTCCAAGTTAACTTAAACTACTGCAACTTTTATTCTACTTCAACTAGAAGATTCTACATTTCCATGTTTAATGCACGCTGTCCCACGGAGAGGTTCAAACGCGTAAATGGTACATCCATGAACGTTCCTCTGTTGTAACCAGAGACACCATATGCTTCTACACTCCATCTACAACCTTCCTCATTTACAACTGCTCATACACGCCGCTTCGCACATACAACACCCAAACATGGAAGTATCATTCCATGAACCTACATGAATCTAGAATACAATATCACGTTGTGTTGATGGCCTAATAATTCAGCTCATGTTTACGATTTTGTCCTTTGTAGCATACGTTTTCATCTCTAAATCTACTTGTTTCCCGATAGCAATGGGGGTTTTATCATTAAACCGATGTAGTTATTCTAATCCCACCCGTCATCATCATACACGTTCTATACCAATTCGCATATTTTTCGACGAAGAAAAGAAATATGTCGCCTGTGAGGAGCTACTGTCCAACCTCTAAGAAGCTTTCCAATCCTTCACAGAATATTCGATATATGCGTCACAGGCCTCCTGAAAAACATTTCCAACACTTCATCTAGCTAGTGGACTCATCCATCGCATGATAAATCTTGCAACTAAAACTGGTTTCATTTGTCGATTACGTTTTGTCGTCGTCTAGCTCCCCGGCCGATAAATGGCCTTCTTCATGCTCTTAGTATCGCATTTAAGTAATTTAATTCGATGTAGACAAGTAAGGTTGCTTCACACATTATTGTTAAATGAAAAATTGGAAACGGATGTGCGGTTTGATCGCTGTAGTTGTTGAAATAACTTTCTATAGTTGTAAAGTGGTGTATGTACAGTGATCTGCATAGGTGCCATGTATAGAGAGAGAGAGCAGTTTCTGCAGCGGACATAACTACAGAGTAACGTTCGGAATCCCACTATTTCTTTCTGATACGTGATAACCGAAGGAATTGGTCCCTTTGACGACCTAGCGCTACTTTTGCTCTTCTTGCCGGCAGTAAATATCAGAATCGACATGCCGAACCTCCATGTGCCCACCGCACTGTACCACTCAAAATCCCTTTCATATGTTATAGTATTGCAATTGATCAAACGTCTTGTCGTTCAGATTGGTATTATTACTCCCAATCTGAGCAACTATACTTCTTATCACTTGCTAAAGTTATATGGACCGACAAAAATAATTGTAATTCACATTAGAGTAGATAGCTGGATCTAATCCAGACCAAACTATCTACATACAGTATAGATGTGTGTGTCTTCTAGGCTTGGATATTAACCTTCTACTGAGAAGGATATTCTCTCTTGGTGTTCACTACTGGCGTTCTTCTTCACTATAGGAATGCCACCAGCACTATCCTATTTTACTTCTATTTCCTCTCTCACCACTTTTCAGCCCTAAAATATTAAACCTATCTTTATCAGCCAGGTCTAGTAATCCAGTGAATAATTTAACCAATCAGTATTGATACTGATTCGCGCTCGTTCTGAGATATTTTGTTGATTAACCTTTGTTACCAACCTTCCCGCATCCTTATACTGACCTAATGTGCTCATTTACCTTTTCTACTGAACTTTCTGCCTCAGTTTACTGACCTACCTTTCTAATTAACTCCACTCATATTTAACCTCTGTAGCTACATACGTATTCGCATCTATAGTAGATATTTCTTAATCCATATCAACTAGGGTATACAGTGGATATGGTACTGCACCAAAATTTTACACATTGCTTTATACATCTCGCTGATTTTCGTTGTATTTTCATACATCAGTTCGATTATCCCGTGCCTTTTGGTACAATCACCCAATGGTCTAAATTGTGTAAGATTCATTACAACAATAATTTTTATTTTTCAGATTTTCAGTAATCAATTCCTTCTGGAATAGTAACATCATCTTCTCATTTTCTGCCGTAAACCCTGAATTTAGTCCCGATTTACTAAGGAGAGGAGATTTTACACGTCGAACTGTACTAGAAAAGTCAGAAGTGTACTATGAAGAACGTGACGTGACATTAGGGATAGAACAAGCCGTCATCAACCCCAGAACAAATTTAACAACAGTACGTTGTCGTCCACAATTCCAAAAGATGAAATATTATATAATGACCCTCAATTCTTATATATTTACTATTGAATCCAATCCACGTTACTATCTAAAAATCATACTCTATAGTTTATAGTTCCTTCTTTTCTTATGTAAAACCTGTATATTTATGGAACACGCTTTCATTTGAATTACAAACTGAATACAACATATTCACAGATTTATATAGAGGGCGGAGAGAGATAAATGTGACCTGTTATTTTTTTGGTAAACGTGTATTTAGATTTTATATATTGTTTATAATTAATTAATTATGTCATGTTTCTGCTTGCAAACATTCGCAGACCGATTGCAAGTAAATCACATAAATTTAAAAATCAACGGCCGATACCGTCGGAGTTAATCTTTTATCATTTAGGAGAGAAAGAATGTTGATAAGGTGCGGTCAATTTTATCTGCCTGGCAGTATATTCGACGTAATAGAAGAAAAATATTAGTTGATCAGATTACTGACTTTTGAAATCACTTTGAGCAGGATATGATGGCACCTAATGGTAATACGACCAACTTGAACTAGTTAATATAAATATTGCCCTTCCTCCCAATCAGACGGCTGAAATTTCTGAGACAGCTGATTTCTCTACTATCCATCACCTCACCGAATTTTTCTTGTTTCATGAAATACTCCGATATCGGGATAGTCGTTCCAGTCATGATGATGCACCTTTTAGATTCCTGTAATATGATGGACAGTTTCTCGACAAGGGTAGATGATAGAACATTCGGTATAGCTTCTGAATATAGCATTGATATAACTTTCATTCCATAACCTTTCAACTCTACACAACTTCAGTCTTCTTCTCCCGTGATCTTGTTTTCTCCCATGATCCTGTGTTCTGGACTTGTCCTTCTCCCACAATATGTTTATCTTCAAACTACCTCTTCCGGAAAGAACTTTATATATCTATTTTTGTGCTTATTCATCATCTCCTTTTATAATTTGTCCAACTATGGTATATCATCGGTACTTAGCTTAATACTAATATAAATTGTCTTTCTAATCTGTCTTCTTCTTTTTGGATTTCTTTCTGGTAGGCAGTCAGCATGCTCCCACTTTCTTCGTCAATCTACTCGGGGTGGTCCTATATTAAATATATATATCTTATCGTAGCAACCCCATAATCGCCATAGTCTTTCATCAAGGGTTGACCATCTGGTCCACGCTTAACTTCCATTCATCTTCGTCATCCTGGGTCCAGATCCCATACACAATATTAACGCCTTCCGAGTAGGAGTCATATCCAGAACTATAATAATCCGAATATTCAACCTCATCTTCTTCAAAGTTGATATTTTCAGTTGAAGCCTTCAATTTTCAAGCTAATTCGGCACGTTCCTTGTAAGTGACCCATTTTACTACAGTGGTGACGCTTATTGTGTTTCGGGTTTTAGAAACATCTCTCAGCGCCGTCTCTTGCTTATTGCAGAAACATCATTTTCTGTCTCCAGAAATACGATCACCTCTACTTTCATCCTGATTAATGGGTGCGGTGGTCAAACTCATTTTCACGATCAAATAAATTTTGGCTAATTGATCAGTGAGCGCATCAATATTTGTCTTGACATTTGATACGCGGGATTCATGGATAAAATGGTGTTTCATATGATTCTATATGTTTCATCCAGCATCCAGCATTAGGTGAGCTGAGAACGATCTTCCTAATCCTGCCGAACGTAACGATCTACATCCAATCTAGAAGTATCTAATTAAAGTCTTCAATGAGCGATAGTCTTTTTCGTCACGATAAATGGAGCAGAATGCCCGATCGGGGACCTTCCCTGTTGCTGAACCCATCATTCCAAAGTTTCCTCTAAATTGAAACCAGCCTCTGCATACAACTTGTATATATTCATCATTGAATTAACCAAGTTGTTGTAGTCAATAGTCGCTTCTTTCTCTTACCAGATTAGCTTCTACGGTACTTCTTTCTTCTCATCTTCTTCGAAGAGGGAGTTCTTGGCAATATAAAATGTAGAAGTTTCTTCCGTCAGCTTTTAATCGGTAGTAAATCTCTGGAAGAAGAACTCTAAGGCGTCCTGTCAGGATAGGCTAAGAGTCTAATATATTTCTCGTCCTAATTATTTTCACGGAGTGCAACGTTCTCGAAATAAAATAGTAACATTAATACGTCTCCTCCAGTGACGACAAGAGGCCTTGCAACTTGATCCCTCCACAAGAGTACAATGTGGGTAACTAAATGTGACACGGTTGTTGAAAACTGGAAAATGCTCTGAGAGAATGTAAAAACGAAAACAACTTTAACATCTATGGTTAAAATACAACAACAGATACCACACAAACTCTCTTCCTTTCGCCGTCCCCAGTATTTAATCGCTAAATGGTGATTCAGTTACCAACGTGCCAGTATTAGTATCAATTTCTTGGAATACATCGGGAAAAATTTTATGGTTGATCTCCAGCTCGTACTGATTGTTAAAAGCCCGAAGTTGAGAGGGCGAACATGAATAACGGCGGAGGAAAAATAATCGAAACTTTCAAAAAATCAAAGAAATTGATGCAAATGAGAAAAGTGTGAAACTGCTATCACATCGTCTACTATTATAAAATCGGAATGGAGAATTTTAATCCAAAAAAATGTATACATATGTAATGAAAAGTACTGTACCTGAATCTGACAGGGTCTTGCTCGAGACCAAAGTTTGGTCTCGGGCTTCATTTAATGAAGCCCACACTTTTTTAATTGGAGACGTATAATTGGGGAAACTAAAGTACAGAGGAATTATTCAGAGCAACCTCAAAAGGTCGGCCTAAATCCCAAAAATTAAATATTGAAAAGTTGGGCACTGCATGTTGGAAATCGGCATACCTCCTAACTAGAGATGCTCTTGCGGTGTGCCTATAGCCCAAAAACGAGCCCGACCTTTAGGTGAGCCGGTGTAAACTATTCTTTAAATTTTTATTTTGGGTGGGTATAGGAAGGTCCCAACCTTTGGCGGGAGAAACGTAGGAATAGAAACAGTACACAGCAACGGACGTACTCGCTGTCCAGTAGCGCACATAACGATTGAAAATCCATGTAAACCCAAATTTTCGTTTTCCTCCGCCGCTTCCGTTTGTGACCCCCTCCCAACATTGCCGAGTAACTAGAAAGCGTCGAAAAGAAGAAGAACGGAAAGGGCCTGATGTGGAGCGATGGTGAGCAAATAGCACCGGTATGGGCTGCTGCAGCGGTCTGCCATGATCCTTGTGTCGGCACGGGCATTAAGCTCATTTACATGGCACGCAAACCCCGCTATGCCCTCATCAAGGGCCCTTCACACCCTTCCAACGCTTGCACCTTGCCAAAAGACGGCGAAGAACTTGAAAAGTGTAGATGGGAAGGGCGATCAAAAGATGCGTGTCTCAAAATGTGGACGAGAATCCGTCGCAAGTGCACCAAGTTTCATGTCATCTCAAATAGGATTCTCGCCATGCAGCTTACCGAAAACCCTTCAGAACATGACATTTTGTGGTGTGCGGCGCTTGAGTACAGAAAAAGGACACAGATGAACAGGATCTTTACGATTATTTCTGCAACCCCAACTATCTAATCTGAAAGACATTTCTGTTCCTCGAGCTGTACAAGTTTTTGGATGAAAAAACCAGGCTAATCTCGGGGAACCCAATACAACAAGTGACAATGGGTAAGAGTGATCGTGATGAAGAAGAAGAAGAGGGACTGGATGACACATAGAAGAGGTCCCATGGGAACGAAGAAGGCGAAAAGGAATAGGAAGGAAGCCAAAACTGCACTGCAACGCACAGTTGTGGAAAGCGCGTTGAATATGGCTGATGAAATGACGAGTATTCAACAGTTTATGAAAATTAAGCAAGATGGAGAAGATCTTGCGGAAGTCATGCGTGTTGAAATGAAACGCGATAATTTTTGGTGGCAGTAAGCAGATCGCTTGTTTGGTACTAGAACCACAGCGAGCAATTAAGAGCATGACATGGTCGAGATCCTGATGCAGCAGAGGGTTCTTCAGAATTTACGAGCGATGGCAGACAGGGGCGTGGGTGGAGAAAGAATGCCTTCTTTTGGTGCTGAGCAGAGCACGGCTGCAATGATCAGAAACTGTGCCCCCTCTCTTCAAAACGAAGGGGAATCGTCGCAACAGTCGGTTTAACCGAGTCCAGCTTCAACATTCTAAGATAACAACGTTGCCCATAACGACTCATCAAAGAAACCATCCAGTAATATGGACTCTGTGGATGAGGCAAAGCAAGCACCTGATTCTGTTATTGTTGCAGAGAGTGAGAAAGTAGAAGGGAAGAAGTGCAGGAAGTATCCGAACGCCACTTTTTCCGTATATTAGCACGATATAGAGGTGTAAAAGAGCTACCTCCGTGCTAAAACGTTTTGGAGCGAGCAACTTAGACAGTCGGACAGCACAAAATGAACCCAAAGTTTCTCGCTCCGCTCCCAACTCGTCCAGTACCTAACGCGTCCATCACTCTAGGATCGCAGTCAGCACTCCTCTCCAGCCATGTTCCAAATGTGCTCCATCAAAACCTCCGTGAAGAGTTGATGCGCGACATGTTCATCAATTCCATCACGAAACGGGCACCATATCTCTGCAGATTCGTACCTGAAATGTATTGTAACCAAAGTTTGCAGGTCAAGCGATTGAACTTGTTTTTCTGCCTCTTCTATTTCCTGTCTAAAAGGCATCGTCCCTTCATACCCTCTGTACTTTGCAATCATATTGTGCACGATGCAAAACGCCTTAACCACCATCTCCATATCCTCCATGTACCAAAGTCGTGAGGGTCGGTATAGAATCTAAAATTGCCGAAACAATGCACCGAACACCCTCTCCACTTCCTTGCGTGGTGAGGCGTGATGAGCAGAATATATTTTCTGCTTCCTCGTTTTTGGATCGGGGTGGGGTAAGGCAAAGAAATGTAGCGTGGGTATATGCCATATGCGAGAACATAGAATTTGTGCAGTTGATGTCTTGAGATGCACAGCTGTGGACGAACCTCTAGCCAACGATCGTTGCGAATGTCGTCGAAGAGATGGATTTGATCCATAATGGAGAGGTAATTCTTAGAACCAGGTATTCCAAACTCGAGATGCCGAATCCGCAGGTTGTCGTCACAAACAACCTCCATTCGACATGTAGGTTTGTGGTCCTTTCCACGAAATACCCTGCCAACCCACCGGAAAGGCATCCCACGACCATCCAGCACAATCAACGCACCCTATGAAACCAGGAAATTCTAGCGTCCTATAACGGGCTTCTATTGCCGTTATGTCTTCACTATTTTTGCGCCGCTGAAAATCGCCTTCGAAGCATATCACAATGCATGTCACGAAGCGTTTCACCGATTCCATAACGAATGGTTCAGAAATACGAGCTCCATGACTGAAAAGGCGGAACGCCATTCACTGAGCATTCGCAGAGCTGCTGAAATTTTTAAATCAGTGCAGCTCCAAGCCTGTGTGCTGCATCTCGATGTTGCTGAAAGAAGGGGTCGTGAAGTATAATTGTGGAGCGTATTTGTTCATAAACTTGACGAGGCATGCGGTATGCTCTCTCGAATTCGGATTAGGAGAATAGGGGTGAACTTTCCGTAAATAGGCAGAAATAGTATCTGTTTATACGTCACGCTGCGGAGTCACACCCAAGGTCGCTATTTTCAGCCTTTCCTGGTCGAGAGCCTGTCTGGTAAATGAGCATGCTGCCTGTCATAACTGCAGCCATCCCAGTAGCTGTGGTGGACATCGCTTGGACAATTTACCGATCTGAATATGATGATGTCATGATAGGGTTGTATTAGTCTTGGGGATGATATGAAACCGGTGAGTAGGCTTTCGGACAACTACACCTTGTCTAAAAACATGTTTAGTCGCGCAGTGGCGATCTGCGACGTGGATGCATATTTATAGGATTTGGGTCATACCGCTAAGGTTGCTCTCACAGTTCCAACGATGATGTCTGTGATTAACGTAAATCACTACTGATGACGAGTAGTGGAAGAAAAATGTTCAGCGCGTGTACAAAATTTGTATTTTTCAATAATTTTCATGATTTACTCTGCAATAAACTAGTCAATACTGACAAGTCTGTTGCCCTTACTGCGAGAATTATAGAAAGTTATCTAGCACTATATTTAGCGGTCATCCCGTGCTTCAGCACCACCGTCAATTAACACCGCACTGTAAGGTAGCTGGTACAGTCTCAGCTAGACTAAGGTAGTGTTACCTATCCACGTGTACCTACTCGTACTGCTGCACCTTTTTTAATGCGTGGTATTCTAATATACCACCTTCGGTGCCTTTTATCTAAGAGAAAATTTGTGCAACTCCCAAAAACTGACACTGCACTATACACCGGTACCTTAAATCGAAATAAGGAGCAAAGAATTTGCACATTTATCTTCAGATAAATGTTTTTCTGGATTTATTGCCAAATTTGGCACACCTGCGTACTTTACGCACTGGTTGTGGTAATTTTACAAATTTGGCATCACGTACAGCGCTCAGTACACACCGAATGTAACATCACCTACGAGGTGTTGTTTTCACACCAAACGTGGCATGTTGCCAAATGTGGCATCAACTGACTGTAAGAACTACTATTTTTGCCCCACACACCTCAACACCTTCATCCAAGAATACCATGGCCCACCCCAAGCACAATTTCTCTATCCAATATAAAATTCAGTGATGAAGCTCAACTTATCTCACACATAATTAGAAGCTAAAGCATACCCTCTTCCTCTATTGTGCCTACCTGGGTACAAAATGGTCTTCGAGCACCTTTTCTCGCAATTTCGTACTTTTTGAGACAAAGGATCAAATCATGACCTCTATAGTCACGAATGAACCCCTTCCGAGAGATTTTCGCCCCAGTGATCGTCTCAGCCTTCGGACAAAGGTTGGACGTCCATTGCACCACGTGATACGGATTTTAGATGAGGATCAATTTGAATAAATTGGGGTTTTGATGGTGATCATATTGTATGCATTCTGGCAGTGTTTAGGAGCTGAATTGAACTTATTTTCTTCTTCTTCTGGGTCCGTGTTTGCAGTTTTAGGTAAGAGAATTGATATCATTTCTTCTTCTTCTTTAAAATGAGGTCAATACACTTAATTAAGTGTATTGACCTCATTTTTCGTCTCAGTCGTCTCAGTCGTCCCTTTCTTGTTCTGCTTCATCTTGTTCATCTTGTTTTTCAATTTTTTATTTTTGAAAGACTCAGCACCATAGACAAAATAATCATATTTGCACTTAAACTTCCGGCAATCCAAGAGAAGTTAAAACGATCCAGAACTTTAACGGTTTAGGTCTTCGTCAATCCGTCGGCCACTTGGAGTTTAGTATGGAATTTCTTCAATGGAACAATTTGGTGGGAAACGACGTCTTGAATTTGATGGTATTTGATATCGATATGCTTCGTGCGAGATGTACATCCAGTTAATACAATTGTTTGTATACATATATTTAATTTTATATCAATATCAGTGCTACTAACATTAATATCTGTCGCCGCAAAATGCGCTCTGAATAAATTAATGTTACTAACATTAATAATGAATGTAACACAATTAGTGTTGATCTTCAATTTTATATACATATTAAATATTTCAATAGGAACAAACACAATTGTAATGCTCTTGCTCAAACGCCGTAGTCGCTGGTGATATACCATATTTCCTGAGATAAATCTGATTTATGTGGTCCACGTAATCACCATTGCTGTCAGGGCTGTTCCTTACCGTCAATCCACACAAAATATCTTTCAGTGCTTCCGCAATAGTTCGAGATTTAGAAATAACTGAGACACCAATAGATGTTAGTGCTTCCATTGCAGCCGGGAACTCCACGAACGAACAGCAACCTAACAGCATTTCAACCCATGTTCACGTTCCACATGTTAATACGCACTGTTTTTGAAGAAATCAGCATGTCTTGACCATTTAGAGTATCTCTAGTTAGCGCAGTGAAAATGAATTATTTTGCAAAACATTTCACTGCGTGTAAAAAAGAATCAAGTAGTTTTTCAAGAATGTTTTAATCAAAACATGTCGAAAAGTCGCTGAAAATGTTGGTGAATTGTTTGGAAATGTTCACCAAGAAACTCAACGTGGCCAACTTCCACCCCTAAAAATAATAGCTATGAAAGAAGTATATTGTAATCAGCCAATAAAAAATTCGAAATATGCTATGAGGATCCTCCTTCAACAGTGATGTTGACCGAAATTGGATGCAAGCAACCGAAACAAGTTAACAGCAAGTACAGTGAAACTGTAATAGAAATTGATCTGTAGCATGACGTAATTTAAAGTTTGAGAAAATAACGCGAAAACAGAATGGTGTTCGCAGTGATGAAGATTCCACCGGCAATTATGTTTTTTGGTCGATACTGGTTTTCGCATCTCATCATCGTTTTTTCAAATTCAAAGTCTGGCGGTTGCCGACGTATACCGAAGCGTTGTAATGCCATCGACTGCGCGACTTATAGTTGTGTCCTGCGTGCGAGACGGTTCCATATAGAAACCGAAACGGTGGGAAGGCAGACTGAATATTTGCTTAAAAAAACTGAAGTAAAGGATATTACGGACTGGGTACCGACGACAGGAAACCGAAAACGTTTCAAAAGTAAGTAGTGCACTAACAATAATAGGAACACAGATATGTACATCATGTACATCCTATGGGGTACATGATGTATCTATGTTGCAAGAAAGTAAAAATGCGTAAATTACAAATTATAAATATTGGTTGTAAATTACATGTAAATTACATGTAAGTTTACATGTAACGTTACATAGTCATACAGTGAAAACATAGTCATACGGTTTAAAAAAACTGTATTGAGGAACTTAAATAAGCACTGCTGCATGTTATGATATACACCATACCATTACATCAATGGCTGTAATTTTAATTCTTAAAATAACAACAACGATACTTTTCAATTTATTTTTCTTCAGCCTTGTAAAACGAATGCTGCAATTCCGGCTTCAAAATCCATGCAGACCAAAACACAGACATCTTCTTCTTCTCCTAAGTCACCTGAGTTGTCGAACATCTCAATAATGCTTTCGCAGTTGAATCCCAGGGACTCCAACATGACGTCACCATCCGCACCGTAAATGCCCACAGCGAAGCACTTCTAGAGCATCGTATTACGCGCTGTAGTCAAAACCACATTTACACGATCAAGTTGTTGATCATTGTAGACGACGTAAAACTGACTGTCCGCTTTTTATGCACTCAATCTATTTCTAGTCTTTGTATGCGTGCGAGAACGTGACTTGAAAAACCTCTCATTACCAGCAGAACTTGGAAATAAACAGAAAACAGCAGACAAAATTGATGAAAGCGTAGGACTAATCGCTTCACCATCTATTGCTACGGATTATGGGTCTGTGTTTGTGTAGTGTTTCGACTAATGGATGTTGTTCCCAACCCAGCGAGCAACATATGAAAATTTGCAGTACACTCTGATGTTGTTTTAGAATATAAATTAAACCACATGCACATATTTGAAAAAGCGGAACGGGCATCAGAAATTAAATCATCACCTGTTCCGTAAATCTTACTTAAATCATCCCAACGAATTGATGGAATCATAGGATCCAAAATTGTTGCCAAAGAGTGCACAGAAGATCTTATCGTTTTGAATCGATGTTTCACTGCTGATCGTGTTTTTTCTACCACAAATGTGGTTAGGTCTAATTTCAATGTCGCCTCATATATAACTGAAAATGCAAGTGGTGCACATGACAGTGGAAATGATCACCTTCCAAAAAGGTAACTATGTAGTTAATTAAGTTAAAAAGTGGAACCAAAGTGTGTAGTGAAGCCCATAATTCACCTTGAAGAGCAAAAGTAATTACTGCACTTTCTTTATATTTAGGTTTTAGGTCAATTATACGGTTTTGAGGGCATACCATTTGCTGTGATGTCAACACAGAAGTTATTGCATCCTCATTTTTTTTGAAGAGAATGTAATAAAACTACCATGCCATTCCATCTTGTTGCAGAGAAAGACTTGAGTGTAGGTGGAGTATTGTCCATACTATTTATAAAATTGCTTAGAAGGTCATTTGCAACGTGCATATTTCGAAATATCTGTACTACATTTATCGCTCTTGATAACATATCTTTCACCGAGGGCAACGTACAAATTTCTCTAGCCAAATTTTGAAGTGAATGGCATACACATCCGTACGAAAACAATACACATCCAGAACCGTTAGACGCAGAACCAGATAGAAGTTTGCGCGTAAATATCATCACATTCCGTGAATCACTACAAAATTTTAAAATTTCTTTCTATCTTCTCCACTAATTTCTTTCTGCACTTCTTCCAAAGCTTTTGAAATTTTCATATCTTAATTTACCTCCATCTCTTGATTCCCGTCCAATCGGAATGTAGTCACGACAAATGGAAGAAGCCCCAACCATGACATTAAAAAGTGACTTTGAATTAATGTCAGTAAAACCATCGGCAGATACACAAATTGCAGGAACATTCAAAAGAACCTGAAGAAATACTTTTTTTCAAAGATTATTGTCAAGTATGTGCTTGAAATTTGATCACGATGCGGTGGTTTCCATGCGCCCCCGAAACACACTTTCCAAAAAAGTTGAAACATTTTACTACTACCAAATCCAAATGCATGTGCATCACAGATAATGACGTCCGTCCAAATTTCAGCCAATTATTTCTTCTTATTGCTAGAAAATACAGAGTAATACCTGTCAATTCGCTCCTTCTTAAGAAACTTTTCGCGGGATGTGGTATAAAACCTGTTACTACCTGTAGTATACAACGACTCACGTGATATTTTTGAAGCTTCGGCAGATACGGCAGCATCACTGACGTTGTGTGCTATTAAATTTTCAAATTCAGTGGGGTACTTTGAAACGCTTACATTCCACAAAATGAGTTAGTGCACGCGTTGGATTCCACGCAATTTGACGCATCCTATCTTTACAATACCTATACTTCACCCTTTTCCCTATTTTACCGTTTACTGTCACATCTGAAACTATACTGTGCTTCCAAGAACCGTTTGATTTCCTTCGAGCACTGCTACTGCTTACTACATCAGGTTGAATTTCGACATGCACTTCATCATGAACTTCATTGTGAGTCTCTACTTGGTTCTCATTTTGATCTTCTTGGAATAAGAAGAATGGGCGTTGTTCGTAGTCGATGTCACTGTCATCATTCCTTTAGCTACGCAACCCTGCAATCATATTTGTCGTAGTCATTATTCGTGGGATGAAAAGGATTACTGAATTTTAGTCTTTGAAAACATCAACCTTGTTCTAAAACTTCGAGAGCAGGTTTGATATTTTCAGACTTTCAAACTCATGAACTGAGACTGACAGTCAAACCCAGATCCTTCAGGATATTCAAACTTTTAAAATTTTAGAATTCAAACCAGACCCACTGTAAACTCTGGGAGCCTCTATGCGTAAATTACAAAAAGTCATTTTGAGAATTGTAATTTACATGTAAAATACAAACTTACATGTAATTTGTAAACAATTCACAGAGTATATACAAGAAAGGTAAATGTTGGAAAATACTAACATGTCACTATGTAACAGGTAATATAATTAACACCGATACGGAATAAAGGGATTAAAAGTAATAAGAATATAAGTCAAACAGGATATTTGTTTATATCCGTCACCTTGATGGATGAAAGCCAAGATATATATGAGGACTGTAACAATGCGGATGGGAAAAATATTAAAAAGGGGAAAGAAATTAGCAGGAATGTGGAAACAAAATCGTGCTGTGATGGAAAATAAATGAGGAACACAGACCGGACGGATTGTATTGGATATATTGCATCTGTTGGTTCATGGAAAAAACATAAGGATCGTATGGATATTATGGAACAACTATTGAATGAAGAAGTTGAAGAATGTTACCGAAAATGGAAAACTGCTGTGCCATCTAGAAATAACGTAAGAGATGGGGCGAACAAAGTAAACTATGAAAGCAGCGGAAACAACGAACTTAGGAATGAAAGGAAAGAGAAAACAAATTGCAGGGAAATGTGATAGTGAAGACCCGCGGTACTATAACCGGCATTTAGCAATTAGAGTCCAGCGTAATCTACTAGACCAGTTTGTTGCAGTACTGACTCGAAATGAAAATAATGATAGGAAGGAAAAGGTTAAACAAGTTGAACATATAAACACGCATGACAATTTTCAAATGATGAATACGAGAATATTAACAGTGAAAGACGACAATTTACGGGATTTAGATAAAACTGTATGTGACGGAAGTAGTAAAAGCAAAAGCGGTTCTGTGGAAGTGGAAAGTGCGGGGCCACTAGACTGTTATGATTACAATGACTTCATTGTAAGTACCAATATGGGAAAGGATAGCGGAACAGATGTAGTATTGACCCGGAATGGAGGAGATGAAGGACAATTACATCTTAAAAAAATTATGGAACGAAACTTGTTGGGATGAAAAGAAACCGTGAATTGAACCAAACGAATGGTGAGTAATGAAGATAATGAATATGATGGGATTGAAATTAATCAAACGAGACGACAGAATCGAGGAAGAAACCGAAATCGTGCAGGTAGTGGCAGGGAAAAATACCAATTGAAAACCGAAGCGGAATGCAGTACAGTGAGCTGGAGGCGCTATGTTTGGCCAAAGCTTGGGTTTTACAAACGGAACATCTAACGCAGACATAAGAATGTCTATGGATTGGTATCGAAGAAACCTGTACTGTAAAATACAATATGACGACAACCAGAGAGTCATTACGTGCGAAATGGAGTGTTGTGGCACAAGAATGTCAATTATGGAATACGTGCTACAAACAACCTGAAAAGATCGAAACGGGCAGGTACTGTATCAGAAAAAGGATAGAGAAATTGACGCATACGTTATTTCAAAGTCGACGTAGACGGTAGAAGGATTAAAATCCAGGTATTTGTATCACTTTTAAGTATATGGAAGCTGCGAAATATTTTCATCCATTCCGAAATTTGGGTATTTTAATTGTCACTGAGGTGTGACCATTATGCGGGTGAAGACTGGTAAAAATGATGTTGGTAAGACCGATAGGGTAACCAGAAGTGAACTAGAAGGACTCTTGAGACGTACGGAGAATGTGGATGAAGGAAAAAGTTGTCCCTTGTTCTGATGACGATGTTGATGAATTGTCTCCAATGACGGAATCGATGTCTGGCCGTGTACAATAATACAGGAAGGGCATCCCTGGGTGGGAACAGTGGGGTTGTAGGTTGTGTACCGCTGGCGCGATGGACTCAAACAGACACGTCTCACCCGAGGCCGATGAGTTATTCAAAGGTTGCCACATGTCGGGCCACGTCGTCCACAAAAAGCGGCATCGCCACAAAGGGCAATACCGCCTCTACCCTGCACGACACGGACCCCGTTCCTAGTTGCACCCGCTGGGGATCGAACTCGCAACCACTTGTCTAGCAAAGGGTCTCCCGACAACGAAGATGATTGTTGATAGTGACTGTTTTTGTATGTCCTTATGTAGCACAAATTTCAGCTTTACAGTGCCTTTTCTTTCACCGCCCGCCGCTCAGTACACAACTAAGTGCCAGGCAGCTCACTGAGTAAACTGGGGGAATTCCTCCATCACCGAAAAAGCGAAACCGACCCGAATACGACCGAAGCGTAGTAAATTAGCTGTTGCTGGCCACAAGGTGGCAAATTTAATGACGCCTGTCCTGTAGTGCGAAGTGCAAATGAAGTTGAGGAAGTTTCATTAGAAGATGTAGGGATAAGTTCAAATAGAAAGAAGATAGGAGTAAAAGAATTGAAAAGATAAAACACCACAAACCGTACGGAGTTGTCAAATAGCAAAGTCATAGAAGTAATTCGTAAATAAATGGATAGAACGAATGAGATAATATAATCGTTGAATGCAATAAAAGAACAATCCTCACGTCTAGAGCGTATGTATATGGCACTACATTTCCTTCCAAAGGAAAGATTAGAATATAACGATATAGTAAAAAGAATAACTGAGGAAGGTAACATATAATATTAGTCAAACAAGGAAAATATGTATAGTAACAAACGATCAATTTCGAGAAGTACCACGCTTCTGTATTTAAAAATTCATTTCCAGTAATGTAGATCTGTATTGTATGAAACAAGGTCAGCCTGTAATCGGAAATGTTCTTCATGATCAGTGAAATGCATATTTCTCATTAAAATTCTTTCTGCCTCATCTTCTATATTTGCATGTCCGTTTCGTATGTCTCCTGTAATATTTGGCTGTAAATTCGTATGTGATTCATCCGTTCGGTTTCGTTGTTATAATAGCATTGTTTTTACGTCATTACTTGTCGAAAACTCTGCAGGACCGTTTACCTTCTGTCTCGTACGTATTATTACATTGTGTAATATGACACAGGCATTTGATATTCGGATTGTCTCACTGAGTTGCCATTTTCAGTTTTCACGCCACAATATCTCGAATCGAGATTGCAAAACACCGAACAATC
This sequence comes from Odonthalia washingtoniensis, assembly GCA_032358235.1. NCBI lineage: Eukaryota > Rhodophyta > Florideophyceae > Ceramiales > Rhodomelaceae > Odonthalia > Odonthalia washingtoniensis. Next base: position 22,204 of record JAULBU010105624.1, read on the forward strand.
TCTCTATATTCCTTCCGTACGGATTGCTGTTGAAGGGAAAATTTCCTTTCAAGATCCTTGTTCGTACAACTGATGGGAAAGACAAATATAGGCCACGTTGTATAAATTACATCTCCCAGAAAGTATAGCAGGGTATGTGAATTACCATTTGGGTTTATGCGATACCCTTCCTTTACGGTTGAACAGAAATCTTCCAAAAATATATTCTGAAAAATTGGGGATCTCGTCAGAATATTTAGATCGTTTTTCGTTCCTGGAGGGCCATAAAACCACGACTAGCAGTACAAGTCATGGTCGCACCATCCCTCATATGGCACGGTTACCATTTTGGATATACGACTGTTTTGATGCTGACATTTCTCCATAGCTTGGAAATTATTCCAAGTGTAGTCCATACAATCCACTGCACCACTGCAACCAAGAAATCCGATATCGGCATATTGTTTTTCAATACCAAAAATCTCTGTATCAGTAGGAAACCTATTAAAGAATGTTGCACCATATTTCAATTATGTCAATAAAAAAGTGTGTATAGTATTGACGTATCGTTTATTCAGACATATAAATGCAATCGTCTAGACTATCAGCAGATGTTCTACAGCTTAAAACACGGAGCGAAGATAACAATTTTAAGTCAGTGGGTATGCACTTATGCCTACACCATTTTTCCTATGTTGCCAAAATCCGTACGGTGTCGTAAATGATCAGTTTTCAACCTGAAGTATATTGCACGTGGCACAGAAAACCTATGTCGAAAAATATAATCAGGATAAGTTGGGCTAATGGAAACGTAGTCATTTATCCACAATGAAATACCTCGACGGAAGGTTTTAGTACCTACCAACCGTCCCTTGTATGCTAAGTTATGAACAATCGATTTATTTTGTAATGAGTAAGTTTGCATGAGTAGAGCAAGCAGATCATGATGATGTTGTGACATAAATAAAATCAGTTGATGGAATACGTTGTTATTTACTTTGTTTTTTTATTAATATTTTGGAAATTGTTTCCTTATCCATACTGGCTATATAATTTGTTTCCAAATGCTGTAACTACGTAAAGTCCGTTTAATTCTGGATAGTTGGTATATGTAACTATTGAGATATAGAAGTTGAAAATGATAATCGAGTAGCGCATACATGAAAGTAACGATATGATGTGATTGTTTAGGAAAACAAATCGTAATTCCATATCATCCAGAGAAAGTTTTTTCAAAAAATAAACATGTCAATGTGTAAGAGTTAATGCACACATAATACAAATTTGCAATAAACTTGTTGTCAGTTACTGTTAAAAAACTTAAATTTTCTTATTTGATTTGATCTTTCAGTATAGAGTGATGGAACTGTACAGTAATTTCGTCACCATGCACGACAGATTTTCTTATGTTCGATATGTCGTGATTGATAAGAGTTATCACATCTTTACACAGGCAAAACAGAGTTATGCATATCAACCTACTGCGTCAGTATAAGAACTTGTTATACAAGTTGAACTAAATGTTATCACATTTAATAACCTCTGTGGTTATTGTTACTCCTTTTATATAGATCTTACCTACGTCGAAATGTAGACAATCATATTCTTCATTTACCATGCATTTTCGTAGGTAGTTTATTACTCAACTATGCATAATTTTTACCGTAACGGATATACCAACCACTTCTCACATTCATCTTTTCGCCATCTTCCAAAGTCATACTATGTGCACATCTCTGCCGCATGGCCTAAATCAAATAATAACTATCAAATTTATAATGATTTTCCTTCATTTACATTTTTAGAAGAAGGATTACATTTTTTGTTTTAAAAACCACAGTTCATTCTATAACTGTATAAAAGTTGCAATCCATCAAAAATTTATAAATTATCAGTACATTTTGTGCATATACATATTTTGATAATATACAGATATTGATTTCATATGTTTAGAAGAAGTGGTACTTTTTTTAAAATTTTAAAACCACAGTTCAATCTAACACTGTATAGCAGATGAAATCCATCAAAACTTTATAAATTATCAGCACATTTTATGAAAATTAATGTTTTTTAATATACATTTAATATTTACATTAATGATATATTGATCTAAACATACACGACAACTTGCAATGGAATTTTATAAGAATTTATGAAACTTCGAAAGTTGTATATCACACTTTTAACATAAGTGATATGTGTTATGTGTATGCACAAGACAAGACATTAAAAGTAAAACATATTTACATTAAAAATATTTAGATCACATTAAACATGTATATATTTATAGAACATATAAATTCATTACTTGTTCATTTCCGAACATGTTTTCATTTGTCCTTTCTACAGTTACAAGTCATATCAAGAATTAGATGCTTCTGTATTATCACCTGCATTTTCTCCAGGAGGTACATTAGTTGATGTTCGATTTTCATTACCTGTTGCAGATCCTGCCCGGGGTGTTACTGGAAAATCAATTTGTTTTTGCGCAATACTGAAATTACTCAAAGATTGTGTGCTTCTCCGTATAGCTGTTTGAATCTCGCTGTCCAGATTATTGACATATAAACCAGATATATGTCCAACATGTTGTAATGATGCATGTATATTTGATAATGCATCTCTGTACATTCAGAGGAGAACATTTGATTGTACCAATTTTGCATTCCGATCGTTAAAACTTGACTCTGCTTGTACTACTCTTGTTGTTAGTGCAGCCAGTTCGGTTATGTACTTCTCACGACGCAATTCGCTTTCCTTCAATATTTCTGAGACATCATTATAATTTTGTTGCATGTTTGCAATCTTTTCTTGTAGTTCTTTTTATCAATTTCCAACTGATTTGTTTTACTCTCCATCGATAACAATATACGGATTTGATTGAAAAATGTTTCCACACTTTCAGGCTTTTTAAACTGGTATTCCCTAACAGCTGGTTGAAGGGTGAAGACCATTCTCTGGTAGCATCCGTCTTTATCATTATAAACACCATCTTGCATTTCCTCATCTACTGGATTCATATCTCCTTGCGGTACAATGTCCATTGGTGAATGTTCGAGGTCCGGTTGAATATAATTCATCACCACCAATTTATCTACCACTCTTACCTTACAGGATTGCATCGGCATAAGCTTTTCATCATCTTTAATTGGTATCACAACAGGAAGAAATATCCGAACGGACCATACTGTTTCCTTATCTTTAATAATGTAATGTTGCCGTTCGTCCCGTTTTTGCAAATAGCATATTTATCCAGTTTCCCAATTATAATGTGCAAATGGGTACAACATTTATTTCTTTATCTTGTTTCGGTCTACTTCACGTGATCTTTCAATTTCCAGTCATACTTTTTTAGGATCGTAATATTAATTGCAATACATTTCAATTTGAAACCGAAGGGTGCAATAACTGATCAATATTTCTGGAAGGGGTGTTAGTATACCAAGATCGTTACTGGCCGTCAAACGTGGATCAGATTGTTTTCTGACATCAATTCAGTACCGGCAGCACTGCATTGAAGAACCAATAAAAGCTTCACTGCTTCCTTCTTTACAACCTGATGATACATAGATTGAAAAAGATCGTTTCCATACAGAAATGGATCTAGATGGTGTGCTGGTAACGGAGTTGATGGTGCTGCAACAAGCACAGACGGTTCCATTGTTTCCAGTGCATACAGAACAGGCATGTAATAATACTGAAGATCTGTTGTTGACATAGAAAATGCACCGATATCATGCCATCCTAACATTATTGGAATGACAGCTGAACTTTACCCTGACGGATTTGATTTTCTTCCTACTTTAGTGCGACGTCTCATTCGTGCTTCAAACTATTCATCCTCTTGCCAACATTCCCTCTTGTCAAACATGTACCAATTCGGAAGTGGACGAGGCAAAATAGTTGGAATTTCTTCGAAACTTTCCCATGTTTCCCTTCGGCGTTGTATTTCATGAATTAGTTACACAGCCCTTGCCTGATAAGCTACATCTTCCTGACACCGT
>JAULBU010105735.1:0-26181 GCA_032358235.1 Odonthalia washingtoniensis
AGCAAGAATACCAAGTACGCCAAGAAGGGATACGCTGTCGTGTCACTCACATCAGGTGGTGGCTCTATTGTCACGAACCTGAAGAACCTCAGGAAGCGAATCAAGAAGCGATTCGATGAAGTTGTGCTGGTGCTCGACAACGACGATGTTGGCAAGAAAGCAGAGAAAGAGGCTCAGGCGCTGTGGCCGAACATACTGCGTGTCGATAAGCCTCCCGGCTGTAAAGACGCGAACGATGCAGTGAAGAAGGGCCTTGCAAAAGAGATGGCCCAGCTTGCCATGTGGGAGGCACACAAGCCACCCATACAGGGCGTGATACGTGTCAACGATGTGCTTGCAAGGGCAATGGAGCCGCCGAGGATGGGGCTGTCCTATCCTTTCGAGCAGTTGACAGAGATGACCTTTGGGCAACGATGGGGAGAGGCACTTGCACTTGGTGCTGGTGTTGGTATCGGCAAGACAGTAACAGCCCACAAGTTTGCAGCCCACAACATGATGGTGCATCGTGAGCCGTGCTTCATGGTCCTTCTTGAGGAGCAGAACCACGACACGATCAGGAACGTGTGTGCCAAGATAGACTCCATTCCGTACAACAACCCGCATGTACAGTACGACCAAGAACGCCTAATGGCAACTGCCAGTGCGCTTCAGGACAAACTGTTTATGTGGGAGTCAGAGGGCGACCAGTACTTGCGCTTCGACATGGATGAGATTCTTGAGGCTGTGCGATTCAACAGGATGGAGTATGGGTGCAGGTTCGCCTACATCGACAACTTCACGCGCCTAGTAGATCACCTAGCCCCAAGTGAGGCGAACGAGTTCATCAACAAGTACTCGTCGGTCATCGAAAACATGGCAACACAACTAGACATGCACATCATGTGCTACACTCACCTTAACCCACCAAAGTGGGGTCCAAGTCACGAGGAGGGTGCAGAGGTATTCGCTAGTCAGTTCACTGGCTCCCGAGGTATCATGCGCTCGTTTCCGATGCTGCTGTCCTTCAGGAGAAACAAGCATGCGGATGCAGACCAAGGACGGGACCGCAACAACTCCCTGATCAGTGTTATCAAGAACCGGAAGTATGGCGGCGAAGGTATTATCAAGACGCAATACCACCCACAGACTGGACAGCTTGTCGAGTACGAGTGGGAAGGTGAACTGATGAACGAACAGAACGAGAAGAAACGGTAATGGACAAGAAGGAAGAGTTGCCCGACGTGGGCGATGAAGTGATTGACGAGCAAGACCGTGAAAGCTGGGTCGCTATGGCAATCGCTTTAGGATACGATGTAGAGGAGTAATATCATGGCGAGGACTATACCAGAACCAACAGAGACTGATTTTAGTATGGCCCTCACTGCCGCGATAAGCCTCTGGAAAGAAAACCACGACTACCCACTGACCTACGAGGATTTGGATTACCTTACCAAGTCCTCTCATGTGGTTGCACAGCTAAACGCTGAAGTGCGGTGGTTGAGAAATTTAGTACACGGAGTGAACACATATGACTAATGTACAGTTTGCAATTAATGAGCTTAGAAATTGCGGAAGTGATAGCTACGCTTGTGATGTTGAGGAATTGCGAGATGTTGTAATAAGTGCACTCCGAGTAGCGAACAAGGCACCTGAACTAAACATGGGGAACTATGACGAGGATCAGGTACATGAATTAAACAATGCCATGATTGAGATTTTTGGATTACTCAATGAGGCGGTAGGTGAGTGCTTATGAAGAGATTCTATGCATCGGATATTGAGACTGACGAGCTTTTAGATAAGCTTACGCTGGTTTGGTGTGCATCCTTTTCAGAGATTGCTTACGAGAAGGGTGTGTGGTCTGTCGTGAGAACTTTCACGGAGATTAAGCGTGATGGTATACTGGAGGTGTTCCAAGACCCAGACAGTGTGATGATCATGCACAACGGTTGCGGCTTTGATAAGCCAGCACTTGAAAAGATATACGGGGTTGAGCTTCCTTGTCAGGTGATAGATACACTGTACCTGAGCTGGTACTTGTACCCGAAGAACAACACCCACGGTCTAGCATATTGGGGGGAGCAGTTGGGAATTGCGAAGCCTGCCGTGGAGGACTGGTCAACACAGCCGCTGTCGGTGTATGTGCATCGCTGCGAAGAGGATGTCAGGATTCAGTTGGCGCTGTGGCGTCAGATGTGGAAGCACCTATCTTTGCTGTACGACAGCTACGAGGCTATAATGCACTGTGCGGAGCACTTGTCATTTAAGGCTTCCTGTGCTGCACTCCAAGCAAAGTCTCGCTGGAAGCTAGACGTTGATGGAACTCGTGAGCTACGTGAGCGGCTGTCCGTTGAATACGAAGCTGCTGTCGAGGCCCTTGAGAGGGTCATGCCACAGGTTCCGCAGTACACTGTCAGGAAGAGGCCAAAGGAGCCGTTCAAGATGAGCGGAGAGCTGTCCAAACATGGAGAGCGTTGGGCCAAGATCGTGGAAGAGAACGTCGAGTACGAGGGGGTTGCTGCGAACTACAACAAGCCCATTAAAGTACTTACCGGGTATAAGGAGCCGAACGCCGGGGCAAGTGGTCAGGTCAAGTTGTGGCTGGAGTCTCTTGGGTGGATACCTGAGACATTCAAGTTCGTGCGAGAAGAGGATGGCTCTGTGCGGAAGATTCCACAGATCAAGGACGTGGATAAGGGAACACTCTGTCCATCTATTGAGCGCATGATTGATGACTACCCACAACTCGTGCACCTCAGTACTATGAGCGTGGTTAAGCACAGGATCACTGTCTGTGACGGGTTCTTGAACAATATGAACGACAAGGGGTACGTGCAGGCACTGGTTCAGGGCCTCACCAACACACTCCGATTCAAGCACAAGGTATGCCTCAACATACCCAGCAACAGGAAGCCCTATGGAAAAGAGATTCGACAGAAGCTCAAGGCAAGGAGTGCCAAGTACGAGCTGTGTTGCTCCGACATGCAATCACTGGAAGATCGTACTAAGCAGCACTACATGTGGCCCTACGACCCAGAGTACGTCAAGGACATGCAACGTCCCGGCTTTGATCCGCATTTGGATATGTGTATCATGGCTAAGATGTTGGGTCCCGAGGATGCAGCAGAGTACAAGGAGTTGGATGCCATACCACATGGTGAGCACACACCCAAGCAGGCCTCACGATTCATGGCTCTTGGGAACATGCGACACGCAGGAAAGTCCACCAACTATGCAGCGACTTACGGCGCGACAGGCCCGACTATTGCTAGATCGGCTAAGGTCAAAGAAGAAATCGGCAACAAGCTGTACGATGCATACTGGAAGCGTAACTGGTCTTTGAAGGCAATTGCCGACAACTGCATAGTGAAGCAATCCCGTGGTGCGAAGTGGCTGTGGAATCCAGTTGCCAAGTTGTGGCTATACTTGAAAGCCGAGAAAGATCGCTTCAGTACGCTCAACCAATCAACGGGCACATACTGCTTCGATAGGTGGCTCTACCATATACTGGAGCAGAGGCCGCAGTTAACCGCACAATTCCACGACGAGGGTGTCTGGGAGTTGCTGAAGGGCAACAGGGAGGCAATGACACGTATCCTTGAAGATGCTGTCGCTGTCGTGAACAAAGAATTGAAGTTAAACAGAGAGCTTGGCTGCTCTGTCTCCTTCGGGGACAACTACGCCGAGGTGCATTAACATGCTATACGGATCACTTATGTTTTTCGGAAGCTTCTTTGCGGTGTTCTTCTTGGCACTCAACAGTAAGTTTCTTAGGGACGACCACATACTGCTTGGCAGCATCGTGAGCTGGCTGATAACCATTGCTCAGTATGCGCTTACGTGGGTGGTCGTTCACTCGCCAGCAACACCGATGGAGTTTATAGTTCTTGCGGGTGCTGGTGGTTCGGCTGGCACTACGCTGGCGCAATACTTTTACAGGTGGCTTCAAAAGTTCCACCTTCCAAATAGACCACCTGTGTATCGGAGGACAAGTTGATACCAACAGACTCGAAAGAACGAAAGGGCGCTCCAGTATACACTGGCTTCTGCCTGTACTTCCCAGATGCAATGATTGAGGTTGCCAAGCTGTCGCGGATCGGAAACGATAAGCACAACCCTGGCCAACCGCTCCATTGGTCAAAGGATAAGTCCACAGACCACGGTGACTGCATCATACGCCACCAGCTTGAGGCTGGACTCATCGACAAGGATACAGGGCTTCTGCATGCCGTGTCAGTTGCTTGGAGGGCTATGGCTCAACTCCAGACAATGCTAGAGCAACAGCAAATGAACATGTTTGCAAACAATGCGGTAGGTAACGGGCAATACCTGCACCTGCCGTAACTATTACTCACTAGGAGTTTACATGACAGACAAGAAAGAAAAAGCCAGCAACCTGCAAACGATCAAGAACGTTGTGTTCGCATACACTTCAGTTACTCGGGCGCAGAAGCAGTTGAACAAGGACAACAAGCCTGCGTTGTCAGATGACCCGCTTGAGTTCCATGCGTGGGAAATCAAAATCCTCATCAGCGCCAGCCGCTTCAAGAACCTGAAGAAGGCCTTCAAAGGTGCGAAGAACTTCCCCAACGTCAAGGAGTATACGCCTGAAGAGTGCGTGTCCAAGAACCTGATGAAGGAAGAGCCGGACGAAGATCAGGTGTTGATCAAGTTTTCACAGGGCTGCTTGTTCGGTCCCAAAGGCAACCGCAAGCCTGCACGTCCAGTACGTCAGATCGGCGTAAAGGGTGGCGTTCAGGATCGCAACGGTCAAGCCGTTACGCAGGAAACAGCAATCGGCAATGGCACCAAAGGCCACTTGCAGTTCAACCCTGTCGAGAACGAGTTTGGTCTTTACCTGTACCCGACTGCTATCTGCATCACCGACCTGATCGAATACGTATCAGAGGGCGGCTCGTTCGATGCTGATGCGTTCGACCTTGAAGAGCTTGACGAAGTTGATGAAGACGACTTCAACAAGGACTCTGACTCGGATGACGAGGATGGGGACGATGATGACGGCTTCAACGATCCTTCGTTCTAATTAACGACTGGCCTGTGTGCTAACAAGCACATGGGCTTTTCAATTTGAGGATCGTGTATGACAACTTATCTCGTGGTGTCGTGGGATGGCTCAACCAAGCTTATCTCTGCGTACACTGAATCAGACGCACGTCAGCAAGCTTCAGAGTTCTGTGGCGATGCTGGCATCAAATCCTTTAGGGTGCTCTAATGGCTGATGTAGAGGATTTCAGTAACGACCATGTGTTCTCGACAGGTCTTACTTTGCACATCGACGCAGACTCCATAGTGTTTGCAGAGTGCTGTATTTTCAATGAAGACACGGAGGCGGCGAGGACAAGAATCTCTCGTGGCATTCGTAGGCGTGTTATGGAGCTGATGCTCGACGCTGGATGCGATGACTACATCTGCTTCCTGACTACCAAGACCAACTTCAGAAACCAGTTGACCGATGACTACAAGGCCAACAGGAAAGACACAGAGCGCCCTGTCAATCTGGCATGGGCCAAGCGTTGGACAGCCACCAACCTGAGCTGCATCTACGAGGACGGGCTTGAGGCTGACGATCTGCTGGGCATACACATGAGTGATGCTGCGGTGATCTGGAGCATCGACAAGGACCTTCGCCAGATTCCCGGCAAGCACCTTGATGACTCCACACGGAAGGTCATCCACATTAACTACCTCGGTAAGATCGTGGACCTCGGCAAGAAGATTTACTTCACTGGTGAGGCTGGTCTTCTGTTCCAGATACTCACAGGCGACTCGACTGACTACATCGTTGGTTGCGGTAAGCGTGAGACAGTGGTGTACAAGTCTGGCCCTAAGAAGGGTGAGGAGTATGTGAAGCGAAATGGTGTAGGGCCGAAGGAGGCTCTGGACATACTCGTGACTGCTGCTGTCAAAGATGGCGACCCGAGGTCTAACATGATGGCGGCAGTGATCGCTGAGTATGAGAAATTGCACGGCAGCGACTGGAGAGTCCACCTTGAGACTCAGGCCAACCTGCTGTTCATGGTTCGTGAGAAGCACGGACGTTTTATCCGTCGATGGACTTGTGACGGAAGAGTGGAGTACTTTGACATTCTTGCTGGGATCATCACAGATGAACTCCCATAGGCAACTTAAGTCAACTGAGATAGCAAACCTGCGGCGGCAGCAATTGCAAGCACAAGGGTATTCCTGTCCCATTTGCAGAGGCAGTCTGGCGCATGGCATAGTGGCACTAGATCACTGCCATAAGACTGGACATGTCAGAGCCACCATTTGCGGTCTTTGTAATCGCAACGAGGGAAAGGTACTTAAAGCCATGAGATTTATGGCACCCAAAGGACATCCTGTTTGGAGCAACCCGATAGGCTGGCTAAGGGCCTTAGCGGATTACTTGGAGTATCACTCCCAGAACCCTAGCGGCTTAATCCACCCAACATTCGACGTACTCAAGGGTGTGCAACGCCCCAAGAAGAAACCGAAGAGAAAGCTCTAAGGAGTTGTAATGAATAACTTTGATATTGTGGTTGTAGCCGATCCCCAGATCGACAAGCACAGCCCTACCCTGCACTTGGAAGCAATCGGAAATTACATCTGGGAGCACCAGCCGGGTACGGTCGTGCACATAGGCGACCACTTTGACTTCCCATCCCTGAGCAAATATGCAAGTGGGCTTGAGGCAGAAGGAAGGCGACTTGTTGATGACCTGAAATCAGGCATGGATGCGCTTGCCCTCATCACGAAGGCAATGCACGATAAGAACAGCAAGAGCCACCGGAAGCCTTACCGTCCAGATATGCACTTCTGCATGGGGAACCATGAGAACAGGCTGTGTAGGTACATTGGTGCAAATCCAGTGCTGGTAGGTCTGGTTGATCTGGAGAGTATGATTGGCGACTTGGGTTGGACTGTTCACGAGATGAACAAGCCACTCTTTGTGCACGACATCTGCTTCAGCCACTACATGGAAAACCCACAGTCTGGAAGGGCAGTGGGAGGTAGTATAGAGAACAAGCTCAACAAGTTTCCACACTCGTTCGTACATGGACACCAGCAACAGTATCAGTACGGCAGGCGACAGAACCTGCTCGGCAAGCCACACTTTGGTGTGTGCGCTGGATCGTTCTACATGCACGATGAAGAGTACCGTGGAGCAAACAACACAGAGATTCGTGGGTTCGTACACCTGTCTGCGTTCAAGAATCGCTTCGGTTACTTGGACCACGATGTCTCGTTTGTATCGCTTGAGCGGCTGCTGTCTCAGTACGCATAAGTCAATGCCTGTCGGCTAACCCCGATAGGCTTTTTAATTTGGAGTGTTATGACAAATAAACAAGACGAACAAACAATGTCCGAGCTGGACTTTTGCTCCCTCACACCTTCTGAGATTGCGTACAGCACTGAGTCTGTCTTTGCAGAAGCAGAAAGGATCGCACAACTGTGCGTTAAAAACATACCAGCACTGTCAAGCCCCGGCCAAGCTAGGGCGCTACTCGGCAACTACCAGCAAGTCTACGCAGTGGCATCGAACATACTTGCCCGTGTGCTGGCTGACAAGAAGCCTGAACTGGCTCCGGTGATGCACTGATGGATAAGTCACAGTCACTCAGTATGGCATCTGGCCACTTCCTTACTGAGTCATTCCCACCGCACTCTGCCAAGATGAGTGACGGTGCATTAATGCAATACATCGACAAGCACAAGTCTCACCTTGTCGTGTGTAAGGATGCGACAGTAATCCTGTCTGCGATCAAATCGTTTGCTGAGACTATACGTGAGGTTCACGAGAATGCGAAGAACTGATTTCCAAAGCGCCAACACATACACTGGACAGAAAATGAAAGGCCCTGTTGATGTGTCCTACAAGATCGACGGTGTGCGTATGCTCTACCGTGATGGCAAGTATGTTACTAGGAATGACCTAACACCTCCGGGCTTTGCTGTTGCAGTCGCACCAGTTGCCATGATGAAGATCAAGGAGTACGGTGACGTTGAGGTATACAGCGGCAAGTTCCACGACATCAGTGGTACGCTGAATCGCCACGGGCCTGATCCGAACTGCATCACATCGGATATGATATACCCACTGAATGGCGTTACTCTGGAGTACGACAGGCCAGCTTGGTATGAGCACCTTCACGAGGGCATGTACGACAAGCGTCTGCACCTTGGCATCTATGACACACCCAGCGAGGACCTGATTAATGTACTGCTGCGTAGTTCACTGGCCAAGGGCTACGAAGGTCTTGTACTGCGTCACGGCAACAGGTGGTATCGTGTGAAGCCTTACTACACTGCTGACGTTCTCGTGACTGGCTACTTTGAGCAGCTCGACAAGAACAAGAAGCCCAAGGGTGTGCTGGGCGGCTTCGACACTGCCTATGGTAAGGTAACTGCCTTCTCTGATGAGAAGCGTGTTGAGCTGTGGGAAAACCCTGGCCAGTACATCGGCAGGATGATTGAGGTCGTGTACCGAGAGCTGTACGACTCTGGTTCGTTCCGCTACTGCGTCAAGTTCGTACGGTTCCGAAACGACAAGGCCAACGAGTCTTTCGATACCAAGAATTAAACGCCATGATTAGTATAACGGATAATACAATAAAGCTTTGTGCTGATATTGGTTGTGTTGTGGATGTGCAAATATCCGCTGATATTGATTCTGTGATACTTACTGCCGTTGCTCAAGTGGGACATGAAAGTCGTCGTATATTCTACTCTAGGCGAATAGCTAACAGTAGCTTCGGAGTTGGGTTTGATGGCAGTGTTTATCTGTTCTTTGAGTGTGCGAGGGAGTACATAGCCGACAGGTTATAGGAGTTCTGATGTTTGTAGTACTGGATGGTGGAATAGCACTGCCAGTCCCTCGCTCTGTGGGGACTGACCCCTTCAAGCGTGAGCAAGGTTTATCAGACTATCGCTGGAAGCAGACCAAGCAGGAGAGATGGCTCAGGGCATACACCCACTGCCTCTACTCCTTGCACTCTCAGTTCGATGAGCCACTGCATAAGGCCATCAACCACATAGCAGCAAGGATGCTGGATGTGGAGGACACTTACATTGTCGCCCTGAGGTTCGTGGGCGAGATGCATCTGTCAGGTTACATTGAGTTGCCCGAGCAGAAGCAGAAGGGTTCACGGGACAAGACCGAGCGCATCATAGTCCCGACTGACAAGTTGCTGGGAGTTGACCTAGGGACAATGCAGGCACCCAACACGGCAGTCAAGATGCCTGCTGTGTGTGGCAAGGATTACCTGAGCAAGTCCATCAAGATTCACCACGGTGTCTCGTCGAAGCAGAACAAGGAAGTTGCCAGCATAGTCAACAGTATGTCCAACGAGCGGTTCACGATCAATGAGTTTGTGTACCAGCTCATGCGAGAGTTCAGGCCGGGGACCAACAAGACCAAGTTCAAGTCTGAGTATATGCTGGGGCGGTGTCTAACATCCGCTGAGCAGTTGCGTGGGCAGAGCTTCAGGTTTGGTTTGTTCCTCGACAGCCGATCAAGGATGTATACGGACACGACATGCGCTGTGAGCTATCAGGGAAGCGATTGGGAGCGCGCACTGTGCCAGCCATGCTATGCCGAACCCCTGACCCCGAAAGGCGTACAGGCGCTAATTCTGGCGGCGTGGAGCTACTCCGAGGTCCAGTGGGATATGGTGCAGATGATTCGGCATGCCCGAAACCCGAGAGAGTTCTATCTGGAGTGGTCAACAGCGGATCAGCCGTATTCGTACATGGCCTGCGCCAACCTGCTCAGCATGTACGAGATGGCCCCAGAAACGCCGCTCCCGGCTTTCGCGCCTCTGGACGGGCGATGCTCAGGGTTGCAGCACTGGTCTGCTGTGAGCCGATCTAGGGCCATTACAGCGCATCTGGGGATGGAGGAGGACGAGCACCCTCTCGACATCTACGAGAAGATCGCGGAAGACTGGTCAGGCACACTCCCAGAGTGGCAGCGAAAGTTCGCCACAAGGAAGGGCGTGAAGATTCCTGTGATGACGTGGGGATACAATGCTACGCGCATGACAAGCATGGAGTGGCTCGACAGCCTGTTTGGGCAGAAGAAGAAGTGGAGCAAGGAGGAGAAGGCATTCGTTGTTGTTGAGGATGGCATAGAACGTGCGCTGGCTGGTAAGCTGGGCTGTGAGCTTTACGATCAGATTAATGTTACGTTGGCTGACCTCACGGCTTGTGTTAATTGGGTGAGCGACTGTGCAACCTCAATAGCCAAAGCAGGCAACTGCGACATACACTGGCCCACACCAGATGGCTTTGAGTGCAAGCAACGGAAGTTGGTAGGCGTACCGAGGCAACTGTCCTTGGTGCTGAGTGATGGCTCTACCTTTGCCGTTGGCATACTTGACTACTCTGGGCAGATACCTGCACACGGTAAGCACAGGTCTGCTATCGCACCTAACGTGATCCACAGCCTTGACGCAACGCACCTTAGGATGGTGGCATGTATGCTTGCTAAGCTGGGCCTGCCTATGATCTTCATACACGACTCGTTCTCTACCCATGTGAACCACAGAGATACGCTGTACAGGATCATAGTAGAAACGTTTGCCGAGCTGTATAGCTGCGATTGGCTATCTACCCTGCGGGAATACTGGATGGAGAGGTACGGACTCGACCTACCCCAGCCTCCACCCCTTGGCGATTGGGACCCCAATTCAGTGAAATTTCTGAGCAATTTCTTCATTTAAATCAACGGTTTAGGTGGAGAAATCGCCCTGAGTAGCATGCTATTGGTACAACGCACAAATTAACCTCCTCCTATTTTCCCCAAACCAACGGGGGATTTAGGGGGTAACTTTAAGGTCTTCTTACTAGAGTTTTTTATTTTCTTCTTTGGTAAGAACTGCTAAGCAGGTAAAACATGTCAGACTTGATTGAGTCTCCATTGAGCATCGAACACGAGCGAATTGCACAGGCAATGCTTGCCACCCGTGGCGACCTCGCTAAAGCCAGCAGGCTTGACTCAGTATGCATGAATGCTATGGCACTCCGAGAGGAGGTCAGGAGCAACCCCAAGATAAGGGTGAGGTATCATGCATTGTTGGCAGAAGAACTTCAGGAGCGGGGCCTGCACATTGCAGAGCGCATCCTACGCATGGCCGAGTTGCAGGAAGCAGCCTATGGTGGTGAATACGAGTGGTGCGATCCTGATACAGGGTTGATGACTACCAAGCACCACATGCAAGACCCGAAGATGGCCATTGAGCTATCAAAAGAAATCAGCAGGCTTATTGCGGAAGGCAAGGGCCAGAACCTTTCATCGAAGACAGCCATCGTACTTGCAAACAAGGAAGATGCAAAAGAGATACTCGCTGGATTCCTAGACTCATAAGGATCACATGCGAACCAAGAAGATTACCATTGAGCCTTACAGTGCTCAGGTCTACCTAGCCACCTCAAAGAAGGCTTGGCGTATGCTTGGCGTGGAGAAAGATCAGGCTGCTGGTTTTGTGGTAAGACACAAGTCCAAGCTGTACATCGGCCTCCACGAAGAGTACGACGAAGAAGCGGTGTGGCACGAAGCCCACCATGCAGCTAGGATGATCAACAAGAGCCACGGCATAGACACTGACCACGACGAGCACGAAATTGATGCCTACATGCAGGAGCATATAGTGCGGCTTATAAAGTCCACCCTATACAATATGTAAACGGAGTACCCGATGAGTTACATCTCAAGACTAGAGGCACACGAAGTTGATGCCCTTAGGGAGCACCTCCTTGGGAACTTCAAAGACTTCAGCAAGTTTTGCTTCAAGATAATGACTGGCCAGAAGATGATCGACGTAGACTACTACGGAGTTCTCTTTGATGCCATTCAGCGGTTGATTGAGCTTAAGAGCAATCGCATGATCATCAACATACCGCCGAGGGCTGGTAAGACACTCATCGTGTCAATATGCCTTCCACTATTCTCATGGTGTCATAACCCATGTGGCCAGACGATCCTAACAGGATTCAACTCCGACGTTCTATCGGAAAGCTCTGGCTTCATCAGGACCATTATGACCGACCCTGACTTTCAAAGGGTGTTCCCAGACGTTATCATCGACAACAACAAGAAGTCTGTCGAGAAGCTGGGTACTATGTCAGCAGGGGTTATCCACGCCATACCTACGTCAGGTAAGATGACAGGTAAGGGCTGTGGTGCTTTGGTTGAGGGATTCTCTGGTTTAATGGCCATTGATGACGTTATCAAACCAGATGACGCCAACAGCCCCACAGAGCGTAACAAGATCAACAACAGATTCACGAACACACTTATAAGCCGACTCGCCACCGAGACTACGCCGCTGTGCATCATCATGCAGCGACTACACGCCAATGACTTGTGCGGGTTCTTAATGAAGGGCGGCACGAGTGACATCTACGAGTGGCTCAACATACCGGGACTGATCCGCAAGGAGACTGGTAGTGCTGAGTGGTATCAGGAGCAGATCGACAACAATGGGTACACCCATGTCAAGCCGATCCTGTACAACCTGAACAGACCAGACGATGCCTACGATGAAGAGGGAGACTCCTCCTTCTGGCCCGTGCGTAAGTCTGTATCCACACTTAAGGGATTGCGAGAGAAAGATAAGTACACGTTTGACTCACAGTATTGCGGCAACCCGTCTGCGAAAGGCTCCTCTGCACTGACAGAGGTTGACGTTGGAACATACGTTAATATAGCAGACTACAGAATTGCCTACACCTTTATGACTGCCGACACAGCATCAACGACAGAGACTTATAGTGACTTCTCTGTTGGCGTGTTCTGGGCGGTGACTGTGTGTAAGAAGCTGCTAGTGTTGGATGCAATAGTCGGCAAGTGGAAGATACCAGAGCTTATCCCAACCATGCGGAAGTTCTGGAAGAAGCACAACGTGTATGACATGGATCGGCCAGTACTAAAGCCTCGCGCATTTTATATTGAGGACAAGTCCAGTGGTCTGTTCCTGAACCAACAGTTCTTGAGCGACTCCACTGTTACGGTGAAGCCAGTCCCACGGGATGGTACAGCCAACAACGATAAGTTCTCTAGGTTTATGAATACCATCTCGTACTTTGAGGCTGGTAGGATTCTACTTCCAAGGGAGCACGAGCACCTTCAGCACATGAGGCTGGAACTGCTGGGTCAAACAAGTCAAGGTAACTCGACAGGGCATGATGATTTCTGTGACAACGTTTCAGACGCTGTGGCAGTTGCATTCTCAAACGAGCGGCCATCATACGGAGATTGGTCATAGGAGGCCGAATGGGTTTAAAAACTCGACTAGACGGTCGCTCTGTGACCAACAACTCAATCAAGATAAAGGACCCCGATGGTAACGTACTGGCTGAAGTAAAGCTGGTTGACCAGACAGGGATTACACTGGAGATTACAACCGAGGGTGCTTGCTACGTCGAGAAGCCCACTGGATGGACATCACAACGAAGGTAGTTATATGACAGACAAAAGAGATGTCGCTGTGATTACTGAAAGCAATCCGGTGGTTCGCACATTGACAGATGGCCTCCAGAACTTGGCCAGTGGTCTTGGTACGAACAAAGACAAGGGTATGTTCAATGAGTGGGTACACTCAAACAGGAACGTCGATCACGTTGCACTTTCTGCAAGGTTCAGGGAAGACTGGGTAAGCCAAAAGGTTTGCAAGGTAGTCCCGCAAGATATGACTCGTGCGTGGAGGAAGTGTTCCACACCAGAGGCTGTCGAAGCCGACAAGGAAATGAACGTTGCTGCGATATTCCGTGAGGCATATCAATGGGCAAGGCTGTATGGTACGTCCTTCGTCATACTTGATGTGGCTGACGGGCGAACCACTGACAAGCCGATCAACTGGAACAAGCTTGGGCCGGGGTGCATTCGCTCCTTCAACGTTGTTGACAGGACTCGCGTTACCGTGGTTGGGGATATTGACCAAGAGCCACTGTCTCCCACCTTCGGCACACCCATCTATTACCAGTTCGTGAACAGCCCGACTAGAATACACAAGTCGCGCATCATACGCTTTGAGGGTACTGAACTGCCCATCTACGAGCGGCAAAGGAACCTGTGGTACTCGGACAGCGTACTCATACCACTGATGAATCAGATCGACAACTTCCACACTACGTCAGCGGCTGCTGCACAGATGGTGCAAGAGGCCAACACTGACATCATCACCGTGGAAGGGTTGGCCAACATACTGCAAAGTGATATTGGTACAGCCAACATGCTTGACCGCTTCGCCAACTGGAAGAGCATCAAGAGTGTGTTCGGCGTATCTATCCTCGACAACACAGAGGAGTATACCCAGAAGAAGATTCAGCTCTCAGGAGTTAAGGATTTGATCTGGGAATATCTGCGGATGGTGTCAGCATCTGTTGGGATTCCTGCCACGAGGTTCTTGTGTGCATCGCCCGATGGCATGAACGCCACTGGCGAGTCCGATATGGTTAACTACGTAGAGATGTTGATGGGCCTGCAAAAGGACATCTTCGTTCCCCGCCTGACCATCGTAGATAAGCTGCTGGAAAAGCACTACGGCATTGGGGAGTTCGATTACGAGTTCGCATGCATCTTCCCTGAGTCCGTTGCTGAGAAGCAGGACAGGTGGAAGACTCACGCAGAGTGGCTTACAAACTTTGTGGAGGCTGGCATCCTTGCAAGAGAGGACGCACTAGAAGAGGCCAAGCAGCACGGTATGCTTCTTCCCACTGCCAAGCTTGGCAAAGACCCAGTTCAACCCACACCGACAAAGGGATCAACCAAATGATCTTAACAGGATTACAGTTCAATGACCGAATAGAGGTCCCGACAGCCCGACAGATTACTGACTCAGGTCAGATGATTGTTCCCTGCGCGTTTGCACGTACAGGTGAGATGGTCTACTCTGCTGGCAGTCTCAACCTCAAGGGTGTTGCACCCGAGACTCCGATTACTGTTTGCCGCGACGAGGCAGATGTGTTTGAAGAGGCATCACTGCTCAGCTTCCGATCAGTCCCTGTGACTGTTGGACATCCACGAGATGAGGCTGGCAAGCTGGTGAACGTAACAGCACAGAACTCCGACAAGTATCAGGTTGGTGTTCTTGAGGGCATGCCCACTCGAAATGAAGATACACTGACCGGAACCTTGGTCATTACCCGACAGGACGCAATTGATGTTATAGAGGATGGCACGAAAGAGCTTTCCGCTGGCTACACTTGCGACATCGAAATGGTAGTGGACGAGCAAGGTGTTGAGCGTTTCTATCAACGCCGTATCCGAGCAAACCATATCGCAATCGTACCCAAGGGCCGGGCTGGTTCCATGTGTGCTATTGCAGATGAGCTGGTGGAAGATGAATCCCCAGATGGTGGTGATGGACTTGGCAAGCATGACAACGTGCCTGATGCGTCCTTCGACCCGAATGCACTTGCTGCTGGCATTGCCGTGGAGCTTGAGCACACAGACAGTCAAGAGAAGGCAGAGTCCATTGCCAAGGATCACCTTTCAGAAGACCCAGACTACTACGTTAAGCTGGCGAAGATGGAAGATGCTTCCGAGGAAAAGACCGATGCTGTTCTGTTGGCAGATGCGCTTGTAAGTGTGAGTACGCTCACTGACGAGCTGGCTGCATCGCAAGCACTTGTCGCAACTCTGCGAGATGAAATGCACAACTCAGTTAAAGAGATGGTGCATGTTGTTCTGGTTGCCAGAGACATTACCGATATGGTTGACTTCAAGGACATGACTGTCCAAGAGATTAAGCGTAGCGTGTTGTCAAAGCTGGTTCCCACGGCAGACTTCTCCGACAAGACCGATGCCTACGTCGATGCAAGATTCGATATGGCAGCAGAGGATGCCGACATGCAAGATACCCCAATGGGTCGTTTGCTTCGGGATCAAGCTAGTGCCTCTCACATTGAGGTCAAGCCCAAGCCTTCCACAATAGTTACGGATGCCCGAAAGCGATTCATTGATCTCCAGACCAAGGCACGGTAACACCACACCACAATCCAACAAGGATTTATTTATGACTGCTCAATCTTTCAACATCTACTTGGCCCGTGGGTATGCTGGTGATCTGGCTGACTCAGGCCCGAACGTTAGCGTGTCTGGCGTAGTCGAAGCTGCTACACTTGCCATTGGCGTAGCTGTCAAGCGCGGCACAGTCGCTACCAACGCACGTCACGTACTGGTTGATGCCAACGGTGGAAACATCTATGGTATCGTTCGTCGTGAATTGGCATTGGAAGCCAAGAACCGTCCGTCTGATGGCGTGACTGAGTTCAAGCAAACCGAAACAGTATCCGTACTTCGTCAGGGCTTCATCTATGTCAAGCTGGCCACCACTGGTGCAACCGCTGGCAACTTGCTGTTCTGTGACGCCAACGGTAACTTCACTGGCTCTACTGGCACCGCTACGACCAACGTAACCGCTGAGCAGACTGGTGCTGCCGGTGACGTTATCAAGGCCCGTATCGACATCCTGGCCTAAGCCATAAGCCACACAGGGGATCAATAATCTGGTCCCTTGAACTAACCACAAGGAAACAAGTATGAAAACTGTTACCGTCAATATCATCGACGAAGCAACTCGCCTGCCTACTGGCCAGACGGAAGAAGTTGTGATGTCCGATGCAATCGAAGCACTGGTTGCTTCAGGTGCCATCTTGGGTGATGACCTCGGCATCTTCTTCCAGCGTCAGTTGGAGTATATCCAAGCGTCAAGCTACGACGTTCTGTATCCTGAGCTTATGGCTCGACAAGTGTTTGCCCTGAACTCCGAAGGCGGCGAAGGCGTGAACACAATCACTTACCGTGCATACGACAAGCGCGGCGAGACTGTAATCATCGCTGGCAAGGCAACTGACCTTCCGCGTGGCGACATCGACGGTAAGGAATACTCCATTCCTGTCCGTACTCTGGGTAATGCCTATGGCTACTCACGTCAGGAGCTTGCAGCTTCACGTCTGACTGGCATGCCGCTGGAAGCACGTAAGGTTGAGGCAACTCGTCGTAGCTACGAGGAACTGGTCAATCGCCTGTCATGGTTTGGCGATGCCACCCACGGCATCCACGGCTTGTTCGGTGGTCCTGCTGGTGCTCCTTGGTCAACCGTTACCCGTAACGTTGTTGCCAGCGCATCTGGTGGTGGCTTCTCCAAAGTCTGGGGTGTGGATAAGACTCCTGACGAGGTTATCAAAGACCTCACCAGTGCCTGTGCCAAAGTGTACAGCGACACCAAGAAGATTTTCAGCCCGAACAAAATCTTGATGTCTGTTGCCAAGAAGCAGTACCTGATGAACACTCCGCGCTCTGTGCAGTCGGACGTGAGCATCCTGAACTGGTTCATCGCCAACAACATGTTCATCAAGTCTGCTGATGACATCATCGACGTGAACGAGCTGGCTGGTATCTACACCACCAACGGCACCGACCCATTCTCACCGACTGGTGCAGGTGCAAACGGCTTCACTGTCATGGCATCCAGCCCTGAGAACTTCCGTCTGCGTGAGCCGTTCCCCTACGTTCACCTGCCCGTTCAGTACAAGGGTCTGGAGTTTGAAGTGAACTGCTATGGCCGCTTTGCTGGTCTGGAGATGGTCCGTCCCGGTGCGATCCAGCACTTCGAGAACATCTAAGCAACCCAGCCCTGCCTAATTGTTAGGTAGGGCTTTCACCTTACAAGGAGGACCTATGCTTGATGCTATAGGGGTAGTGGAAACTGTTTTTAAAAAGCCCCTGATGGCTGTGCTAGGTGGTATCCTGACAGGATTGATGCTTCTTGCTTTATGGGCAGTGGCAGCAGATCGTGCTATCGCCAGCCTTCAGTTTAGGCAAGAAAAGGATGATGCACAACACGAGCAGTACCAAGAAATGCGAGACATGCTTATACGTATCGACGAGAACGTTGCCATCTTGAAGGAAGACAAACAAGAGGGCTAGCATGACTGATGATGAGTTCACACTACACTCAATACCTATTGGGGTTTCTTTCAAGGAGCTAGTAGAGCTTCTTGATAAGAACATCAGCATACTTGAAAAGAAGTACCCAACAACTCACAGAGAGAATATTATGAAGATTAAGTCAACAGTCGAGCACAACGTATCCTTCCACAAGGTTCCGCAATCTACCCTGAAGGGTATACCGGATTACCTGACCATACCCGCTGGCTCTACCTTGGAGCTGGAAGATGATATTTGGTTGGATGCCTACGCTTCCTCAGATGCACTGCAATCGTCTATCCAGACTGGCGCACTCATCTTGGTTGAGGACGCTGCTTCGCCGCTGTCTGTCGAGGAAATTCTGGAGCTGCTCCGAGAGAAGGCAGGCATTGCCGCCAACCCCGAGCTGTCCAAGCCCGAGCTTCAATCACTTGCACACCGACTTGGTGTGAGCCTCCAAGCGCCTCTTGTAAAGCAAGAAGACGAGGAGTAATAACCCGCACCCGTTAGGAGTTAACCATGATTACAGTAGCAGACTTTAAGACACGCTTTCCAGAGTTCACCTCTGTTGCAGAGCCTCGTGTTCAATTATTTATTGATGATGCTGTATTGCTCATGGCAACTCCTGATCGGTGGCTTACTTTT
This sequence comes from Odonthalia washingtoniensis, assembly GCA_032358235.1. Lineage (NCBI taxonomy): Eukaryota > Rhodophyta > Florideophyceae > Ceramiales > Rhodomelaceae > Odonthalia > Odonthalia washingtoniensis. The sequence goes on from JAULBU010105735.1 coordinate 18,557, forward strand.
TACGATGTAGCATTGTCGTATCATGCAGCACACCTTCTGTACGTTGGTGGGCTGTCTGAATCATCAGACGGTGGCGTAGTGGCCCCTGTCAAGAAGCAGGTTGTAGATGACGTGGCACTTGAGCAGGCTGTTACAGCACTCAGCCCGAAAGCATCCGACCTGTTTAGCACCTCATATGGTAAGCGGTACTACAGCTACCTGAGGATGGTATTCGCTGGACCCTATGGAGTATAACGATGGCTATGCAGATGGGGAAGGCGTTCAACAGTAAGTTCATGGTGCCGATTAGCCTGTACAGATACGTGGCAGGTTCATACAACATCGACAATGAGTGGAACACGCCAGCCAGAGAAGAAGAAGTTATCTCAGGTATTATTACGTCAGGTAACAAATTCTCACAGTTCGACGAGGGCATTGCACTACAGTCAGAGGACGGTGGAGCAAGGTTCAGCAACTTCAGGAAGCTGTACGTAAAGTCCAGTGTTGGTATTGGTATGGAAGATCGTCTTGTGTACCAGAACTATTACTACAACATCATTCAGCAGTCAGATGAGACTGCCTTTGGTTTCCAGTCATTTATTATTGAGAAAGCGGAGAGGCTTAACCCTCCAGCTTAATGGAGTTGTTATGCGTGAAGATGTAAGGGTCGTGCAGGCAATGATTGACACTATGGTGGGTACGCCCAAGTTCAGTTACCCTGCAAGGCAGAACAGAGCACCGAAGCCCACTGGCGAGTTCGCACACGTAAGGCTTCTTGAGGAGTATCAGGTTGGCATACCAAGCCAGTACATCCTCTCACAAACATCACTTGATACCACGTTCAGGACTGTAAGCCCTGTTAGGCTACGCTTCAGGGTTGGTGTTGTCGATACAGACGGACTTCCGTCAACAAAGATCATGCATGGGTGGACATCAGAGGCAATGAAGGCTATGATGCTTGCCACTGGTTTTGGTTTTATTAGGTGCACACCACTCTCCAACGAAGATGCAAAACTGGAGAAGGAGTGGGAGTACCGTGTTGGTATGTCTGTCGAGTTCTACACTACTCGGTATTGGGATGAGACAGTAAACAACATAAGGTCAGTAGAGGCATCAGGTGAGTTCCACTATCCCTATGCAGACTACCTATCAAAGTTTGAGGTGAATGAGTAATGGTGGGCTATTACGAGTTTACAGATGTATGCATAAACGGTGGGTGTGAACATGTTAGGTCTGCACCAAAAACACCTAAGGTTCCTATCCCCAATACACCACAGGGCCTAGTTGCTGTTGTGCTTGGAATAGACTCTGTGCAACTATCGTGGACTTACAACATAGACTCTACCGTGGGCTACAGTGTGTATTTAGATGGTGAGCTTTACCAATCTGTTGGTGTGAATACAACAACCGTATACGGGTTAACTCCAGACACTGTGTATACGTTCTCTGTACAGGCCTTTGATTCAGTTGGTACTGTATCTGGTCTGTCGAGTGTGTCTGTAATCACAGATTCCATGCCTGCACTTCCACAGCCGGGAAATACAATAACAGCAACACTCATAAATACAGGAACTGTTAGTGGTGGTCCAGAATCCTACCTGTCTACGTTTGGTGAGAAGATATTATTCAAGAATACACCAAGCAGTTTTGTGTATAGTGATGATGGGGGTGTGAGCTGGACTAGCATGGGCTCTGTTCCGCTCTACAATACTGGTTTTAGAGTTCACAAACTTGAGTACTCAAAGTCAACTGGCTTCTGGTTTTTGCAGACTGTATTAAGCACAAAAGACTCTCGCTTATATAGGTCAGGGGATAACGGACTAAGCTGGACTCAATTGCCATCAACAAACACACCAACATACACATCCACAAGTATTACTATTGACTTGTACGACAGGGTACTTCTATGCGGCAGGGGTAGGATATTTAGGTGGGACAACCCAACAGTATCCACAAGCGTTTCAAAGAATTATGTGTGGGAGTCTTCGTCACACAACGTAGATAACCTGAAAGAGATACCGGGCTATGGCTACGCAGTAAGCAGGTGGACAGGCACTATTCAAAACGTGACATTAATACCATATCTGATGTCCTCGACAACATACATAAACCCATCCAGCCTTAATAAGCAAGACTACATACCCTGGTCATATTCGTATCAGGGAGTTATATATGCTTGGAACACTGAAGTGTCAGGAAACCCAAGGTTCAATAAGATATTTCAGGGCATGACAACCACTGCAAGCTACTTGACTGTAGATTTTGCGGAGGCCTCATCTGCCTATAGGATTCAGGCCGGAGACAAATACCTTCTGCTGGTAAGCAAGCCCACTGGAGTTAATAACGTGTGGAGGTTGGCCTATTCATTGGATGGTGTTAATTGGATAAAGGAGATAAACCTCGTGTTGCCAAACAACCCAGACGTTGTAGATGCTGGAACATCATCAATGAACCTTTACCACGCATACGCAGACAAATGGATAGCATACTACATAAGCGGTGGTGTCCTTCAATTAATTAGTTTCAGCTTCTTGGGTACATGATATGATTAAGCCAGAGGCTTTTACAGATGTTTGTATAAACGGTGGGTGCTCACACAGAAGGTCTAGTGGGTCTTCAGTACCCGACCCACTAACAACGCCGCAAGACTTCACTGCAACAGCAACTGGAGAGTCTACGGTGTTGCTTGGGTGGGTGTTGAACATGGATTCGACTACGGGATACGACATATTTATTGACAACTCCTTCCTCACGACAGTAGTGGGTAGTTCTCTTATTGTGTCTGAGCTTTCACCATACACAACCTATGTTTTCACAGTTCAAGCATTTAACGAGACAGGATCAAGGTCTGGTACGGCAACGGACTCTGCTATGACGCAGGACAACACACCACCAACAATGCCGGGAAACATTCAGGCATCACCTGTTAGTGAGACACAGGTAAACCTGTCATGGTTGACCTCAGTTGACAATGATCAAGTTGCAGGTTACGAGATTCGTATGGGTCTTGACGAGGTTGGTATGGGACCCATACTGGCTACCACCACCAACTTATACTATAACGCCACTGGTCTTACATCTGGACAGACTGTGTACTTCGATGTAAGGGCTTACGACAGGGCAGGGAACTTCTCAGCCTCTGCTAGGCGAGGTGTAGTGCTTCCAGACTTGACAGCGCCAACAGTGCCGGGAAACCTAACAGCAACACCGTCTGGGTTTAATATGCAGTTGCAATGGGATGACTCGTATGATGCAGGCACACTCATAGGCTACACTATTAACAAAAACGGAAGCCCGTATGCCTTCTCGCCAATTAGCGAGTTCCTCGACGTTAGTTACTCAGGCTCCACAGACACCACGTACTCGGTGATAGCTGTGGATGCGGCAGGGAACACATCATCTGCTGCTGTAGTCACAGTGGCATCTGTTGATCGCCTCGTAAACGCAACACTGCTGTGGACATCTGGTACAAACTACACGACAATCTTGCAAGATGGTCATAGGATGTTTCATGCAGTTGATCCTGTTAACGGGGTAATTGTTGCAACTAGCGCAGGGCTTGGTACTGGTGTACGTTCCCTAGACAGGGGCGTAACGTGGATTGCATCAGGTGCGCTATCCTCTACAGAGTTGTTGGCCAGTGCCATATGTCGGATGCACTACGATCCTGTAAATGCCTGCTTCTGGACACACATAAGAAATAATAGCAGCCCAGTCAGCATGAGGTTTGCTGCATCTGTGGATAACGGTGCTACCTTCGCAGTGGTTAATGCTGCAAACAATGGAGCAAGTAACTACGCACTAGGCTTTGCAATACATCCAGTAAATGGTCAGTTTCACAACATTGGTGGCTCGACAACAAGCTTGACATTTAACAGAGTAACAGCACCAAGGACAAACTTTGTTGGAACCTTCTCTACCCGAAGCTACACCTCGTCAGATCAGGGAGAGAATTATGGGATGGGCTATATAGGTCCGAACACTTTTGTCGGTGCATTCGGCAGCTCGCTTCTTATCTCAAGCAACCTAGACCCACTAAACATATCCCCGACACCGCACTATGTTGGCACAAGCATAGGGACCAACAGTAGGGCTATTGCATTCGGGTACGGCTTTGATTATGGTCTGTCATTGGTTGGTCAGGGCGCTGGCTCCGTCACAATGAGGAAGTTTAGCTTTGCCAACCCAACTACATTACCAGATGAGGTTGTGTCATTTCTCCCCGCAACAAGCTCTGGCTCTGTAAAGGCTGGTGTGTGGTTTACAAACGGTAGGTTTATAGTTGCTGTTAGGCATGCTACATTGGCCAACCTAGTGCTGCTAAAGTGGATGGACCCAAGCAATGGTGTGTGGAGTGCAACGACACATCTTACACTACCATACTCTGTGTTTACAACAGACTCAAGTGACAGAAGTAATGCGTACACTTGGCAGATAGAGTGGCTTGGTGGTCTTGAGTACACCTTTAGCTTTATAAACTCAGCAACCAAACATACCATTTGCAAGTTCGTGTTTTAACAACCTCAAAGCCTACACAGGCTAAGGAAAACTTATGACGATTGAAATAACAGAGTTTGCTAACGTTAGCATCTCAGTATCGCCCACTGGAGTTTCTGGTGGGAACTTTGGCATCCTCGGATTCCTTACTACCAGTGCTGATGCGGTGAACATACCAATCAGCGTTGCAGAACGAGCACGAACCTATCGAAGCTTGGCAACCGTTGCTGTTGATTGGCCAGTGACCTCCGAGGTCTACAAAGCCGCAACAGCCTTCTATGCCCAGACCCCGACCCCGACAGACTTCACTGTGCTGATGATGTACTCAGCAGCTCAACGTGCAACACTGCTGGGCGGCGAGTCAGACACCTTGGCAGGGCTTACATCTGCATCGTGGAATGGCGATGGCGTGATCGTGATGGAAGTAGATGGCGACCCCATCAGCGTGACTAACCTCGACGTGAGTGCTGCTACGACTCTGGCTGGTGTTGCTGCAATTGTGCAGACCGCCCTCCAGACTGATCTGGCTGGCATCCTCGTAACGTGGACTGGCTACAGCTTCCAAGTACAATCACCGACCACTGGTGTACTGTCTACGATCACTGCCGCAACTGGTGACGCTGCCGAGGCCCTTGGCTTCCTGTCGCATCAAAGCAAGGTGTCTAACGGAATCGCTGCCGAGACTCCTGTCGCCGCACTGTCAGCAAACCTTGCTAAGGGTGTTGAGTGGGTCGGTACTGTTCTGCACAAGAGCCTCCGTGATGAGACTGGCAACGTAGTTGTCGGGACCAACACTCTGGAGATTGCTCAGTGGTGTGAAGCTGCCAAGCGCATCTTCCTTAACACGACCAACGACCTGACCACGCTGTCCTCTGCGATCACGACTGACGTTGCCTCGCAGTTGAAGGCTGCATCACTCCGATACTCACTGACCACGTTCAGCAAGAACGCTGCACAGTACCCGAGTGCTGCCGTGTTTGGTCGAGCTGCATCCGTGAACTTCTCAGCCGCCAACACTACGCTGACGCTGAACCTGAAGCAGTTGTCTACGATCACTGCTGAAGACCTCACACCTGCTGAGTTCGATGCACTTCGCAGCAAGCATGCCTCTGCCGTTATCCGTATCGGTAAGAGCGTGAACGCATACACAGACAGCCGCATGGCATCTGGTAGCTGGCTCGACACCACTCATGGTTTGATGTGGCTGGAGAACCGTGCAGAGACTGACCTGTTCAACCTGCTGTACCTCACCAACACCAAGATACCCTTCACACAGACTGGTATCAACACTGTTGTGGGTATCGTTGAGCGATCCTGTCAGGCTGCTGTTCGCAATGGGTTGTGTGGTCCGGGCTACCTGTCCGATGGCACCTACCTCCCCGAGGGCTTCCGTGTTGATTCAGTTCCTCTCGCTGACGTTCCTTCTGGTGACATCAGCAACCGCATCTACCGTGGCATCACCTTTGTAATGAAGGGCGCTGGCGCGTTGCATGAAGTTGAAGTTACTGGTACGTTTACCGACTAATCCGTTCGGGCCTCTGACATAAGTCAAGCCCGACCTATACAAAGGAGCTGATATGTATCAGTACAGTTTTGCTAACGTCGATCTTATCATCGACATGCGTTACCCCGGCAACCCGAATCCGTCTACCTTCAAGGTGACTGGCTTTGGGACTGGTGATGCCCTCATCCATGTAGCACGACGAGCACCTATTGCAACTACGCAGTTCGGCGCTTACGGTGACATGGTTGTATCAATGCAGCGTATCCGAGCTGGTGACTTGACCTTCCCCGTGCTAATGAATGCACCCGAGAACAAGTACATGCAGGACTACGCAAACTACTTCCAAGCTCAGGCAGATGCGGATGGTCAGTTGATCACACCGATCCAAGCCAAGTTGCGAGACAACATGGGTAAGGACGTAGCAGACATGTCCAACGGAGTAATCCTTGCAATGCCTGCAATGGTTCGCGGCCAGACGATGAACATCGTTACTTGGGTCGTGTCGTTTGAGTCTGTCGTGTTCAAGCGTGAGAATGGTGCCGACCTGCAAAGGCTGGGTGTGTAAGATAGATCAAGCCGTGCCTATTGCAGGTGCGGCTTTTCACTTTGGAGAACCACATGAGTACCGACTACAACGCATATTTGAAAGACGGTCGTGAGATATACATCCCTCACTGGCCTGTGAACGTTGCCCTTGAGAACCTAGCCAGAGCTGGGCAGTACTTGGGTGCCACCAATATCATAAAGATCAGTGAGCTTGACATACCAGCCGTGATCGTAGCAGTGATGGGAACTAAAGAGCCGGAATTAGCGGTTGCTTTGATGAAGCATTTTGTGTGTCAGGTTCGTATCTCAGGATCGAAGATTGACCCTAGCCACTTGGATGAGATGTTCAAGGGCAACCTACATGGTCTTGCGGAACTGTTCGCCCATGTAATAACAGCGCAGTACGCTGATTTTTTCGTATTAGGTTTAGCAAGGGGGTCCTCCCAAGCGTGATCAAGTCTGGGGGTGACAGTCACCTCTTGCCCGTTGATTACAGCAGCATCTACCCAGAGCTGAACGGGTACTTGATCAAGCCCTTGCTTGTGAATCCTCCCATGTGCCAGTTACACCAACTCCAAGATGGGACCTACCGACTGGTAGACTTGGAAGTTATGCACCAGATAATTGAATTACAAAACCACTCTCGGGCGATTACTCATAAGCCTGACTAACCAACTCAGGAGTACTTATGGCTTTCGATGATGATGACTTCTCTGATGATTGGGGAGACAGTGACACCAGCAAAGGATACGGTGGTGGTGATGACAGGAACTACGATCCAGAGCAGACTGACTTCTCTGGTGATGATATGTTCGGCTCTGAAGACTCATCTGGTGGATTTGATGAGTTGTTTACAGAAGACGATGCAGCTACCAAGTGGTTGGAGGCCAATGATCCAAAGGTAAATGATGGAACTATTGTGGCTGACTCCACGAGGGTTCGTGACAGGTTTGAGTCCTCTGACTACATAACATCCACCTTGGACATAGACGCAATCGGGTCGCCAGCCTACGCACTGAAGCAAGGCCAGTTAAGCCACCAAGACTACAACGTGCAGCTTGAGGTTGAACGTGCAATAGCTGGTGAGGCTGATTGGTCG